>JAWNNU010000809.1:0-128834 GCA_035044585.1 Scaptomyza polygonia | reverse complement strand
AGACAACAAAATGTTCCCCGTTTGAGCTATTTATTTATTTATTTATTTATTTAATGTCGGCTATGAGCAGCTGACAAATCAAAATTAAGTATAATTATAATATTAAAATAATATAGTATAAAATAAATAATTATAATATCTGAAATAAAGTTCAAAATTAAGATAAAAAATTTAAAAAGTTAACGTTAAAGCTCTGGGAAATTCCAAATAAATATAACTGGTCCAACATTTGTTGCGTGGATTGGGAAAAACCCAGAAAAACCCAATCAGACCAGTGGAAGATTAGTGATTAGTGCTTACGATTAGATAAGGCAGAAAGGATAGATCGTTTTATTATACGGCTATGAGCCTCGAGATATATTGCAAAATACTCTGACAAGCATTATCCAAGGTCAGGAGCAGCAAATGTTATCCGAAGCCGAGCTTTGTAGTCTACGATCAGAAACGGCGATAAGGATAAACGATCACCGAGCCAAAGCCAAGAAGTTGTACGATTCCAAGCACATGAAGCCAACCGTTTACCGATCGGGTGACCTTGTGCTGGTAGAGAACGAGCCGTACAGCACGGGCACGTCACGTAAATTGGAGCCCCGGTACAAAGGTCCGTTTGTTATAAGCAAGGTGTTGCCACATGATCGATATCTTGTAGAAGACCTCCCGAACGCCCAAAGGAAACAACGACATTACAAATCTGTGTACGCGTCAGACAAAATTAAGATGTGGTGCCAGATCCCTCCTGATGATGCAGAGGATTTACAGGACGACGAAGAAAATACGATTAACGAAAAATCTCGCGAGTACGCGTCGATAAATCAGGAAAGGCCGAATGTGAGCACCCAAACAGCTGATACGCAAGTTTAACCATTGGCAGTGCCGAACCATAGTCGATACTATTAGACACGAAACCGATAACGAGTTAGTCGATAAGAAAGAAGAAGAAGAACAACTGGAAGCAGCACGCGGCTCGCAGAAATTCGCATTTAATTATTCATTTCAATTTATATTCAAACTCATTATACTTAATCCAAAGCTTAAAGCCTACAAATAAAGTATTAAAATTATAATACAACCATCCTTACACATGTTTTATTGCTTGCCCTTGGCCTTCAGCTGAGTGCAAGCTGCTGCTGCAACTCGGCAGCAGATCAGTCCTACCGGCTTCGTCGGTAACTCAGCATCGATCGTTGTCTGTTTCGCGACAAAGATTAAATTGTAAAGTATTGCATACTCAAGTCGGAGAAGCTGCAATAACTTAATCATTTGTTAACAATTTTAAGTTTTGGCCAAGAAGGCAATTAAATTACATTATTTATATCAACGCAAATACCGCTGTTTTTTTATATTTATTTGACAGTTCGAAATTCGATAGCTATTTAAAAAGCTCAATTGCACAACATTTAGCATTTAAATTAAATAATTGGGTGTAAGTAATATCGTGAACTTTTTGAAGAGAATATCGGAATACTTAAATATTTTAATATAATGTTAAATATATTAAACAACTTATCTGTAACTAGCAATGTTTGAGTAGTTAATATGGTGGTCCATTGCAATGTAAAAAGTCGCGTGAGTAATACTTACTAATCCTTTCTTGGTATTAGTTAAGATGTGGCCCCAAACGTAATAAAGGCGCTTCCAAGGTAGGGTAGGTTAAGAATAGGGTATCGCAAAACATATCCAGTGCCCTAGCAAATGGTTAGCTGATGTGAGGCCCATCAACAGTTCGTGTGGATTCACGAATATATTTTTCTTGTAATTTTTTCTCTGTAGCATATCTGATAGTGCACTTAAACTTAATTTTATTATTGTTGTTGTATAGAGGGCGAGGAAGAACCGACACCCCATCCAGGAGCTTAGATCAAAGCATAGCTAGAAATGCACGCCTCCCCAAGTTGCTCTATGCAAAGCCGTGGCTTTAGTCACATACTACCTGCACACTACATACAAATAAGTGGCGCCCAAAACGTCGAGCCAACAAAACTGATGTGCATAAAATTGAAACAAAACAGCTATTACCAAAAAAATTTGAATGATAACATATTCAACTAGTGGCACAAATGTGTTTCTGAACCACCGAGAACAAGTTCAGCAGATAGCGATCATTATTCTAAAGGCATCTTAGCATCAGTTTGCTCCATATCGAGCTCTGTTCAATTCATCCAATCAATTAAAAAACCTCTTAGATCACACTAAAGTGATATATTCAAGACGTGTCGTGGTAGTTCTCAGTACCCGTTTTTGGAATTGTGAGATTTTTTCAGAAGGCTGGATTACTCGACCATGATAGGGCTGATAGTTCATTAGAAGCGATCAGGATTTTGAAATTTTCACATTTGCGTAAACAGATTATCAAATTGTAGTTGCAAAAAACGAATCTTGTTATTTGAAGCCGCGAGTTCAATTTAGACATTTGAGTTGCCCGACCAATAGCAAACCGTTCCTTGTTTCAGCAGTTTTGGTAATTGCACTAAGTCCGTTTCTTCTTACTTCAAATTAAGCTATGAATCGCAAGTGACTAGAGTTCTTTGACCAGCTGTGACAAGAAGTGGTTTCAAGGCAGATCAATAGTATACTTTAGTTTTCAATAGATAACCTCAGAACAGGTGACCCACTTAAGTATTTAAGAACGCAGCAGAAAACTTACAATGCAATGAACCATAATAACCGATTGAATTAAATTCAATTTAAATTTAAAGAATGCCGTTAATACGCAGCAACGAAGATATCAATAGAACCTTACAATACGCAGACCCATTTTGCGGGCAATGCCACAAGCCTTTGACGCAAAATGACCTTAGAGCAGTAACTCCATGTGGGCATAGGTTTTATAAACAGCCCTCCAATACGGCCGAACGACGCAAAATTAACGCTGAATGAACGCTAGGTTCACGCAATGCCATGCAGAGAAGCGAAGCATGGAGCGACTTTAGCGTCACTCCTTTGACTTAATGACATGTATGGAGCGGCGCTCGTTCGACTTATTGCCATGCAGACAACGACGTTAGCGCCGCTTTATCGACTTTTTGCTATGCAGACATCGACGTTAGCGCCGCTTTGTCGACTTATTGCCATGTATTGAGCGTCGTATGAGAAGCTCTATTGTCCTAATGTGTTAAGCGTTCGGTTTCAGTTATTGCAATGACGAGTCGTTACGACGGATCACCGCAGAAAAAGTCAACGCTAGGTTTAGCAGAAGACAATCACTGCCGCTAGCCGTACTAGAGGGAATGCATAGTAAACGCGTTACTGAGCACACATACGTGTCCTGTGTGCAAACAACCTTGCAATCAAACCCTAATAGAGCTGTCCAACAACAACTTAGCAGCCGATTTAGAAGAAGCAAATAATGCAACTGAAATTTCTGATCAAGCGCTTTACGCAAACAACGTAAACAACACTCAATCCAAGAAAAATCTAGAGATAGAGGACGCAAGGTTCTTGTCCCAAGTGAAGTACGAAGAGGCGTGTCAACTAGATCCTCGACACGAGGATACCCTTTAACTGATAAAAGGAACGAAAGCATAGCCGATATAGTCCAAACCGCAATGCAACCACAGCAGCAGCTTATGCAAGACATGACTGCAGTCTCGGCCGGCGAATCTCCAAAAAGGTTGAGAAGAGCCAGAAAATAATTTAAACGTACTATTTCAAAGACCACGGAACTCAGCTCGGCCAGCCAAGGCGAGTCACAACAAAATTGGAAAATCTTTGTCTTCATGAAAGTGCAAGACACTATTTTTTAAACATAAATATTCTTTTATGATTTCCTTCGCTTTAGCGTTCGTCATTTCTGTATATAGTATTTTTATGTTTTTCTTGTGAAAATAATAAGTTACCTCTGCCTCATTGTCAATTCCCTTTATTAATTCAATTTGTCTCTTATAATAGTTTAACGGTCTTTCTGTGATTTGGATGTAACTTTGAATGTCTTCTTGTGTGACTTTCTTCCTCTCCCAATACATTTGCTTTTAGTTGTACGCGTGACAATGCGTCCGCTACAAGATTTTATTTTCCTGGTAAATACTTGATGGTGTAATCAAATTCATTGAATTTTATTTTCCACCTTTGAAGATTCATATTTGGCTCGTTTCTATTGTTTTACCATATTTTTCTTTTGTTGAGTAATTTATTTCGAGTTTGTTTAAAGTTCTACTAGCGAAATATATTAGCTTAAGACTTTTTGTTCGGACAGCTCCTAAAGCTTCGTTATTGGCATCCGTTGTTAGACAATATGGTTTGTCATACTCTGGATGTTGTAGGGAACAGATAAACAAAAAGACTTGACACACAATTTTTTTGGATTACGTTACTTTGGCATTGCGTTTCAAAAGAACAATTATCTATTTGCGCTTCCCAAACTAACTACTGTTTATATTTCAATGATGCGATTCCCTCTCTCAGCTCTCATTAATTTTTGTTTTGCTTACACCAACGATAATAAGTCTCGCTCGCACGTGAATTCGTCTTTTCGATCAAGAGGGCAAAGCACAAAGCTGATGGAAGAAAGTCACGATACTTCACCGTTGCACTATTTCCAGGCAACAATTGTCGTTTGCTTTTCGTCTATTGAAAGTTGTATTAGCACGTATGCATTTTTCTATTCTGCATCGAGTCATTACTTAAATAGCTGTGGATCAAAACGAATGTTTTTTCTGAAGGCCGGTGCTAGTGCCGAAATTAAAGTTAAAATGGTAAACTGTACCCGCAGCGGTCACCTTGACCGACGGGGCTCTGTAAAGCTTGAAGAATATTTCTAATTCGTGTATAATTTGTGTATTGTGAAACAGTGAAAGAGGTGATACTTTTGGCACCGTCCAATCTGTCCCAGCCGCTTAACTAAGTTTGTCAGGCGCTGTAGTCGTTGACACCTTCCGAGTCAGATACTTGAGAATAATCAAACGAATCTCGGAGTTTAAAGTAGTTTTCTTTGAGACCCAGGATTATATAAATGTGTTTATATATTCTCTAATCAACATAAGCAGCACAACAGCAACATCAGCATCTTCGATGGGCCCAACGAATAAGCCTCGATGGAAAATTGTGAGTCAATAAACAGCTATGCAACATAGAGTACATGTTATTTAAAAAGAAAACCGTGAGTAACACTTGCAGATGGCAAGGAAATATATGTTAAGCGAGTATGAAAGATTTTTGCTGAGGTTTTGCACATTCTGAATAATATTTTTAGTGTTTGGTTACGCAGCCATCTCCACCAAAATAGCATAAGCTAATTTATTCATGTCTTAATCTTTCTTGATCAATTATGCTCTGCGCGGTTTAAGAGCAGCTTAAAGTAACTCTCATAACTATTGTTTTTCTTATGCTCTTAATATTTCTTATTCTTGCATGTTTTATTGCGTGCCCTTGGCTTTCAGCTGAGTGCAAGCCGCTGCTGCAACTCGGCAGCAGATCAGATCTACCTGATTCGTCGGTAACTCAGCATCGATCGTTGTCTGTTTCGCGACAAAGATTAAATTGTAAAGTATTGCACACTCAAGTCGGAGTTACTGAAATAGCTGCTCCGCTTGGGCTTATCGGACCCTTGATATCTAAGGCCAAGATCCTTATCCAGCACCTTTGGAGAGAGCACTTGGATTGGGATGAAAGTCTTCCTGCATCATTGCATTGTTCTTGGAACAGGTTGTGTGCTGACATTTCTCATGCGGAGAAAATAAAGCTTCCGCGTCTGGTTATTGTTCCAAAAGGCATCATCGAAGTTCATGGATTTAGCGATGCTAGCATTGAAGCTTACGTGGGTGCATTTACGTCGTATCTATAACAGGGGCAGGCGCATAGTTCATCTTTTGTGCTCTAAGTCTCGAGTGGCACCCTTGCGGACGCTAACAGTACCAAACCTAGAGTTATCTGCTGCGGCACTTCTATCGCAGCTCATTCGAGAGGTAGCTCAAAAGAATTTGTTCAATTGAAAATATTAGTGTTGGTCGGATTCTGCAGTTGTTTTATCCTGGAGCTAATCGCATATCTTTAATACAGGAATTAACGACCGGAATGGAATGGCGCTACGTACCAACTGCATGCAATCCAGCGGACATTCTTTCTAGAGGAGCTCTTCCAAGCGAACTCATAGAATCATCGTTATGGTCTCATGGTCCCGATTTCTTAGCAAAGGGAGAGTGCGAATGGCTTGCATCATGTCTGCCGCCCCAGGCGCTTTCAGAGCTGCGGCAAAGAGCACTAATTGGAATCGTTATATTATCTGATGTTAGCATGGGGTGCAAATTTGTAAATTCCTTTCATAATCTACGGCGGGTGTTCTGTTACATATATAAATTTCGAAAGCACATCAGACATCCTGGTATTACAGCAGAGTGGATACACAAAGGCACACAATTACTGTTGCGCAGCATCCAGATGGCTAACCTAAGCGATGAAAATGGGGCTTTTCAAGGCGGAAGGACTATCAAATCACCAGCTCCTAATTTGCCTATTCTGCAAAAACTAGAGTGGGCTGGATAGTGAAAGGAGGAACGTCTCCGATAAGCTCTGTCCATTGATGCTAATTAATTCATTTCATAATCACTCTTGATCAATTATGCTCAGCGCAGTATAAAATCAGTTTAAGCCGATTTAGTCCAAACCGCAATGCAACCACAGCAGCAGCTTATGCAAGACATGACTGCAGTCTCAGCCGGCGAATCTCCAAATACGTAGAGAAGAGCCAAAAAATAATTTAAACGTACCATTTCAAGGACCACGGAACTCAGCTCGGCCAGCCAAGGCGAGTCACAACAGTAGTAAGCAATCTCGAAATAATCATTGATGAAATGACTTCAGATCTATTCCGCCCGAAAAAGTGTCGAGCATAATTCAAAATTGGCACCTAAAGTTTGATGGTTCCAAAGAAGGTCGGCATCGTTTCGACAACTGTCAAGAAGTGAGAACCACATCGTACTACTGTGGCACGAAAGGAATTTTCAAGCCTAATTGCAAAATTTGCAACCCAGCGGAAAACCGTCCGAGGGATACGTAGAGAAGCAATGCTCTGACGCATCCGACAAATGAGAATAAGCACAAAAAAATGCGGCTAATCTGGTTACGGATTTAATTGTCCAGCAACCGAATGCTCTCCCAAAAACCAAACAAGAAGTATTTGTTGCAAATAGACCATTTCATGTTCAGCTACCTATCAGTTTGTCGCTGAATTTTCGGTGAAGTTGATAGCAATAAGCAATAAAATTCTCGCGATCCGAAAATAACTAGTAACAGCTATTTTTAAGCAAACTGACAGCCGTGTGTACATCCACATTGACATATGTGGCGATAAATATCTTGCCTTACTCAACTCAGGTGCTACAATTAGTTGTATAGGAGGTTCCGCAGCATCACGCTGCAATCACATCACAACGTTCAAAAATGCTCTGGCCGAATAAGGACAGTGAACAGATTTAATGAACGACGTTTATTTAGGAATTGTTTCTGGAATGACTTTGGTTTGCTAGGTAAACTGTTTCCAGAACAATGTTGCTGAGTTAGATGTTGGACAGATGGAAGATAACACCGTATCAGCGACAAGAATTACAGAAAGCGATTTCCAAGTTTCCATCATTCGAAAAAATTGGCTTAGGCCGCACTCATTTAGTCGAGCACAGCATAGGCGTAGGTGAGGCCAAGGCGATTAAACAGCGACATTGGCCTGTATCTCCCGAAAAAGAAAAATAAATGTTTGCCGAAGTAGAGAATATGCTGGCTTTGGATATCATCGAAGAGTCCAAAAGTCAATGGAGCAGCAACTGCATTCTAGTTCCAGAAGGAACTAAGTCGCGCTTGTGATTGGATTCTCGGGAAGTGAATATGAACACCCGTAAGGATAATTATCCACTGCCTCACGTAGATGGCAATCTTAGAAGGATGCTTCCAGCTTGTCTCATAACCGGATATGATGCATGCTTTCTGGCAAATACCATTGGAATATAAATCTAGCCAATACACAGCATTCACTGTGCCGAATCGGCCGTTATATCAATACAAGGTAATGCCCTTCGCGTTGTCTAATGCTGCACATACATAAGGCCGATTGATGGATCACGTAATCCCATCGCATTTGCGTACGCGAGTTTTCGTTTACTTAGATTATCTTTTTATCTCATTTGATAATTTTGTATCGCATATGGTACTGCTTAATGAGATTGCAGACTATTCGCGACAAGCGAACTTGACAAATAACATAGCTAAGTCCAAATTTTGTGTGCAGGAAATCAAAAACCTTGGTTTTATAATCGGAAATGGTCAATTAAAATATATGCCACCGTTGCACTTACAGATTTTTTAAGAAAAAAAACTAATGAGTGTTAGAACACACGAGCGATGTGTCAACAGCCGTTTGTACATGTTTGATTGCTATATATTAGCATAAAAAAGAAAAGAATAGTTTATTGAATTTAGTTTTCCTTTCTCCAGTTTCTCTGTCTTATTTTTTTATTCTACTTTACTTTATTCCGAGTTTTCGAAAACTGACCTTGACATTGACATCTAACTACGATTAAAACACACAAACAAAGAAACATACCAACAAATAAATACAGGAGTAGTGTTTGCAGAAGCCTGTTTATTTTTGCAAAGCCTGTTTATTTTTGCTTTACGTATTCTATGACCTTTTGATACCTGTCCTACCCCACAAAACACTTGGACTAGCAACTGATATGCACCTAGCCATCCAAGTATCTTGAGCTAAAAACTAGGCTTCTGCAAGCACATGTCCACAAAACTATTTTTCTTCCCCCATTATTACGCGTGAGTAAAATAAAACAACAAGATTTTGTCTTCCAAGGCAGTCAAATATCAGTTTTGCTATTGCTGATCATACATACTCTTCCCAATTTTTATCCTATGACACTTTCTAACAATCATTGGCATACAGTTATGTAAAGATGTACACAAATTACGAAAGTGTATTCTGTAGTGCATTGGTACATAAGAAGGCACAGCAAGAAATATATGTTTCAAACAGCTTGTGTGCCTATTAAGCCTACTGAAGGTACACCGGGGGCTCACAAGCCTCTTGTTGTTGTGCCTTTGAAAAAATTTATTTTCGTGTCTAGGCTAGCATCCGACACTTCGTTGGATGATGTTAGTGCCTACATTAAAAGTAAAATAGACTCTCCATTAATAACTGTTGAAAAGTTCAAGTTTAAACAAGCCAGAACCATATCTTCTTTCAAATTGAGTGTTCCGCCCGAACTTTTCTCGACAATTTGTTCTGGAAAGTTTTGGCCACCGCAGCTCATTGTAAAGGAGTATGTGAATAGGCATAAAATTAATAATAACGATAGTA
This sequence comes from Scaptomyza polygonia, assembly GCA_035044585.1. Classification (NCBI taxonomy): domain Eukaryota; kingdom Metazoa; phylum Arthropoda; class Insecta; order Diptera; family Drosophilidae; genus Scaptomyza; species Scaptomyza polygonia. The sequence continues at coordinate 119,542 of JAWNNU010000809.1, read as the reverse complement.
GGTTCAGTAGTGCACCAACTGTTAGCCACCCTGTTGCCTCAACTTCGGCGGCAAAAAACTAACAAAAGTAGTTAGCTTGGCCTATCAAAATGTTCGAGGCCTTAACACTAAACTTTCTAAACTATATGTAAACAGCTTATCCTTTGATTCTCAGATAGTAGCACTGACAGAAACCTGGTTAAAACCTGATATATATGATTATTCCGTTTTGCCTATGAAGTATAACCTTTACAGGTGCGATCGCACCTCCCGCAAGGGGAGCGGTGTTCTCATTGCTGTTGATTCCTGTATTTCCTCTGAACAGATTCAATCTCATGATCATCCGGATATTGAGTTCATATGTGTTAAAATATTATTTAGCGGCCGCTCTCTTTATATTACTTGTTCATATATTCCTCCCAATTCAGATATTAACATTTACAAATCCCATCTGAATGCCCTGCAGCTTGTATCGTCGTTGTTGACGGATATGGATCAACTTATAGTGGTTGGCGATTTTAATTTGCCACATGTGTTATGGTCTGTGAATGACACATCTTCGGCGCAATTACCGGCTACTTCTGATGATTTTATCGATGGCCTTTTAGAGTTAGGCCTATCACAAGTTAACAGGGTGCATAACAGTAGTAATAAAATGCTAGATTTAATATTTGTTTCTGACTCTGATTGTAGTAATGTTAGTAGAGTACACCCTTTAGTGCTTCCCGAAGATACCTACCATCCAACTTTAGAACTTTCATTTGAACTTTTTAACCTTAGCTCAACATCTAACAATTGTTTAAAGACACGATGTTTTCGTAAAACTAACTTTACTAAATTAAATGACCTTCTTCAGCATACTAATTGGTCTCAACTTTATTCTTGTACTGATATAGAAACTGCCATTGCCATTTTTTACAGGACTTTGAATTCATATTTGGATATATGTGTTCCCGTCACTGTTCCTTTAAGTGAAAATAAACCACCTTGGTTTACGAGGGAACTATCAAAATTAAAAAACGTGAAAACAAGATCCTATAAAAAATTTAAAAAATCTGGAAATACTTTAGATTTATCCTTGTATATAATTGCAAAGTCAAATTTTATTTCTGTAAACACTATTTGTTATAACAATTATCTCAATCGTTGCAGATCAAACTTTTCCCGCGATCCGAAACAGTTTTTTAAATTTGTTAACTCTAAACGTAAATCTTCTTGCTTGCCTTCCCCAGTCTACCTTGATAATACAAAAGCAAATACCGATCAGGCAGTGGCCGATCTCTTTGCTGAGTATTTTCAATCTGTATACACATCGAGTTCATATAGTTGCACTAATTCCTATCCCTTTCAAGTTCAAGCGTCAAACTGCATTTATGTCCCAGTTATAACTGAGTGTACGCTGCTAGGCGACCTCAACACTATCAAACCCGGCTTCTTGCCTGGTCCTGATGGATTGCCAGGTTGTATACTTAGATATTGTGCGGACTCACTTTGTAAACCCTTACACAAATTATTCAACTTGTCAGTTGACTCAGCTGTGTTTCCTGGTATATGGAAGGAATCTTTTATTATTCCACTACATAAAAATTCTTCCAAGTCCAACGTTAAAAACTATAGGGGGATATCTAAGCTGTCTGCCATTCCGAAAGTCTTTGAAAAAATTATTTGCACCCAATTGCAGCACTTATGTAATTCAATTTTATCCCCTTATCAACACGGTTTTGTTAGGCGAAGATCTACTACCACAAACCTTCTTGAGTTTACCTCACTAGTTATCAAAGGGTTTCAGGACAAAATGCAAACTGACGTCGTTTACACAGATTTTAGCAAGGCATTTGATTCTGTTAGTCATTCTTTGCTGCTTCAAAAATTAAATATTATTGGATTTCCAGCAAAACTCCTGTCGTGGCTTTCTGAGTACTTGTGTGGCCGAACACAAAAAGTAGTTTTTAAATCTTCTGTATCCAAATCTATTTTTGTTACCTCTGGTGTTCCTCAGGGGAGTCACATGGGACCATTGCTATTTAATCTATTTATTAACGATCTTCCTGCTGTTATTACTAACTCTCGTGTTTTTATGTTTGCTGATGATGTAAAGCTATGTTTCACCTATAATGATGATTCTCTATGTAACTTACTACAGTCGGACTTGGGTGCACTGTCGGCTTGGTGCCGTTATAACTTACTTAATTTAAATTGTTCAAAATGTAAAATCATGACTTTTTGTAGAGGTTCCCCTCATACTGCTCACTACGTGCTTGATGCTTCACCACTTGTCCGCGTTTTTGAAATTAAAGATTTAGGCATCATTCTTGATAGCAAATTAAAATTTGATTCTCACATATCGTCGATGGTCAATAAGGCCATAAATGTACTTGGATTCATCAAGCGGTGGTCAAAAGAGTTTGATGATCCCTACACCACTAAAACGCTATATACATCATTGGTACGCCCTATCCTGGAGTATGGATCTTGTGTGTGGTCCCCGCAATACGGGCTTCACCAGGATAGAATTGAGTCTGTGCAGAGGAAATTTCTTCTGTTTGCGCTCAGATGTTTTAACTGGGTTCCTGGAATAGACCTACCCCCCTATTCAAGTAGACTTCTTTTAATTAATCTTCCTTCCCTGTTGAACCGTAGAATTATGGTGTAGTATTTGTCACTAATCTACTTAATGGTGTAATCGACTCATTAGTTAAAGCTTCTAAGCGCAAACAGAATAAATTTCCTCTGCACAGATTCAATTCTACCCTGGTAAATCCCGTATTGCGGGGACCACACACAAGATCCATTATCCAGGATGGAACGTACTAGGGATGTATACAGCGTTTTCGTGGTGTTAGGATCATTAAACTCTTTTGACCACCGCTTGATGAAGCCAAGTACATTTATGGCCTTATTGACCATCGACGATATGTGATCAAGAATGATGCCTTAATCTTTAATTTCAAAAACGCGGACAAATGATGAAGCATCAAGCAAGTAGTGTGCAGTATGTGGGGTACCTCGACAAAAGGACATGATTTTACATTTTGAACAATTTAAATTTAGTAAGTTATAACGGCGCCAGGCCGACAGTGCAGCCAAGTCCGACTGTAGTAAGTTACATAGAGAATCATCAATATAGGTGAAACATAGCTTTACATCATCAGCAAACATATAAACAAGAGGGTAATAACAGCAGGAAGATCGTAAATAAATAGATTAAATCGCAATGGTCCTAGGTGACTCCCCAGAGGAACACCAGAGGTAACAAAAATAGATTTGGATACAGAAGATTTACAAACTACTTTTTGTGTTCGGCCACACAAGTACTCAGACAGCCACGACAAGAGTTTTGCTGGAAATCCAAAAATATCTTATTTATGAAGCAACAAAGAACGACTATCAGAATCAAATGCCCTACTAAAATCTGTATAAATGACGTCAGTTTGCATTTTGGTCTGAACCCTTTGATCACAAGTGAGGTAAACTCAAGAAGGTTTGTGGTAGTAGGTCTTCGCCTGAAAAAACCGTGTTGGTACGGGGAAATAATTGAACTACTTAAGTGTTTTTACGTTTTTTACGTTTAGACTTAAAAGAATTTTTATGAGGTCGAACAATAAAAGATTCTTTCCATATAACAGGAAACACAGCTGTGTCAAACGATAAGTTAAATAATTTATGTAAGGGTTTGCAAAGTGAATCCGCACAGTATCTAAGTATACATCCTGGCACTCCATCTGGACCAGGCAAGAAGCCGGGTTTGATAGAGTTAAGGTCACTTAGCAGCGTATACTCAGTTATTACTGGGACATCTTACAAATTGACGTTTGAAGTTGAAAAGGATAGGAATTATTGCTACTATATAAACTCGATGAGCATACTGATTGAAAATACTCAGCAAATAGATCAGCCACTGCTTGATCGGAACTTGCGTTTGTATTATCATGGTAAACCGAGGGTGGCAAGCATGAAAATTTACGTTTTGAGTTAACAAATTTATAAAACTTTTCCGGATAACGGGAATAGTTTGTTCTGCAACGATTGAAATAATTATTATAACAAAAAGTGTTTACTGAAATGATATTAGACTTTGCTAATATATGCGAGGATAAATCTTTTGTAATTCCGAATGTTTTACATTTTTTATAGGATCTTGTTTTCATGTTTTTTAATTTTGATAGTTCCCTTGTAAACCAAGGTTGTTTTTTTTCATTTGGTGGACAAGTGAGGGGAACACATATATCCAAATGCGAATTCAAAGTCCTGTAAAAAATGGCAATGGCAGTTTCTATATCACTACAAGAATAAAGGTGAGACCAAAAAGTATGCTGCAGAAGGTCATTCAATTAAGTAAAGTCAGTTTTACTAAAGCAAAGGGTCTTTAAAGAATTGTTGTTGTGGTGAACTAAGGCTAAGACGCTGGAAGGAAAGTTCTTAAGTTGGATGGTAGGTATTTTTTGGAAGCACTAGAGGGGGTACTCTACTAACATTATTACAATCAGAGTCAGAAACGAACATCAAATATAACATTGTATTACAACAGTTATGCAAACTGTTAACTTGTGATGTGCCTAACTCAAGAAGGTTATAAATAAAATCATCAGAAGTGGTCGGTAATTGCGCCGAAGATGTGTCATTCACAGACCATACATTATGTGGCCAACCACTATAAGTTTATCCATTTCTGTCAACAACGACGAAACAAGTTGCAGGGCATTCAGATGGGATATGTAAATGTTATTACCAGAATTGGGAGGAATATATGAACAAGTTATATACAGTGAGCGGCCACAAAATACTATCTGAACTCAATACCCGGGAGTTCATGAATCTGTTCAGCGGAAATACAAGAGTCAACAGCAATGAGAACACCGCCTACCTTGCGGGAGGTGCGATCGGATATTTACAAGATAAACTTATTAGGCAAAACGGAATAATCAGATATATTAGGTTTTAAGAAGTTTTCTGTAAGTGCGACTATTTGTTAGTCAAAGGATAAGCTGTTTACATATAGTTTATAAAGTTTAGTGTAAAGGCCTCGAACATTTTGATAGGCCAAGACAGCCACTTTTGTTTGTATTTTGCCGCCGAAGTTGAGGCAACAGAGTGGCTAACAGCCGTGCACAACTGATCCTAATACTCTCATTACTTCTGTTACGCCTATGCACATACTAATTGACAATGAGCGGCGGGGCCAAAACTTTTCAGACAAAATCGTCGAGAAAAGTTCGGGGAGGAACACTCAATTTGAAAGAAGATATGGTCAGAAATTGTCAAAATTTAAACTTTTTAACAGTTATAAGTGGGGAGTCTATTTTACTCTTAAAGTAGGCACTTACATCATCCAGCGAAGTGTCGGATGCTAGCCTAGACACGAAAATAAATTTATTCAAGGGCACAAAAAAAGTGGCTTGTGAGCCCCAGGTGTATTTACAGTAGGACATATAGGTACACAAGCTGTAGGAACGGAAAGTACAGAAATTAAGTTATTATTGGAAAGATTATTGTTGGGATTTCTTGCCGGCGAGTTAAATAGCATTAACGGGCTAGCAATTGAACACGTGGGGGGATAAATGAATAGTACCAAAAGGCGTTTGGTGTCCAAGACAGGAGGGACAATGAGCGGATTCGGAGTTTCACCGCAGCAGTATGGCTTCCGCAAAGCGAGATCTGCACTTGATGCGATCGGCAAGGTAGTCGATTTAGCTTCGGGAGCGTTAGCCGGGTGTAGATGGAAAGGCGGCGCCAAGGAGTACTGTATGGTGATAACGCTGGATGTCAAAAATGGCTTCAACACGGCTAAATGGGGCTGCATACTGGCGGCCCTCAAGGCGCTAAGCGTTCCGGAGTACCTACTGAAACTTACAAGAAGCTATTTCAAGGATCGTATCCTGAGGTATGATACCAGCGAGGCGACTGAGGAGTACGCAGTATCTGGAGGCGTGCCGCAAGGGTCGGTATTGGGGCCACTACTGTGGAACGTCATTTATGACGGCGTTTTTCGCTTATCAATTCCTGACGGTGTTCACTTTGTGGGCTTTGCTGACGATGTGGCAATAGTGGTTGTTGCCAAGGAGCTCAAGGCAGTGGAGGGAAATTGCAACCTTGCCATTGCAAAAGTCATACAGTGGCTGTCTTCAGTAGGGCTTCAGATAGCACCCCAAAAAACGGGGGCAGTTCTCATCAGCAGCTAAAATGCAGTTGAGAAAGCTTCCATCATCGTGGCTAACACCCCAGTCAGGTCAAAGAGGGCAATTAACTACCTAGACGTGATGCTGGATACGAGGCTATGCTTCAAGGAGCACCTGGAGTACGCTAGCACGAAGGCTGCCATTACAATTCGGGCAATCTCGCGAACCATGCCTAATACGCGAGGTCCAAAACAACTAAAGAGACTTCTTTTATCCAGCGTCATAAGAGCGACGATGCTGTATGCAGCACCGATATGGCAACCAGGTTGCCGCTTCGATAGTTACACCCGCGGACTGAGAGCTACCCACCGTCTTGGAGCGATCAGGGTTTTTAGTGGGTTCAGAACCATCTCGGATGACGCATGTCTGGTTTTGGCTGGCGTGGCACCCATAGCCCAGTTGGCCAGGGAAATCGCTGAGATCTACAAGGAAACCCATGGAAGGGAACTTTCAGCTCCCCAAAAGCAGTCCGTGCGCACTGCGGCCAAAACACGTACCTTGGAGAACTGGAAGAGGCAATGGGAAGCGTCTAGCAAAGGGTGCTGGACATATCGCCTCATTCCGTGCATTTCATCGTGGCAAAACAGGCGGCACGGTGAGCTGAATTTCTACATCACCCAACTATTAAGTGGTCATGGGTGCTTCCGCCAATACCTGCACCGATTTGGGCATGAGGGTGCCCCGTTTCGCACTTTTTGGTCTGTGTGAGGCTGAACGCGAGCGTAGAGGACAAGTGGATTAGGCGATGTAGTATACACATTTTTAAAACCCACTCAATTCAATGCCAATCAAATATCTTGAAAAGCAACAACTTTTTTGCTGCATAAACATAACCCAAATAACGACACTTTGTCGTTATATAAACAAAGGCAATAACCCAGCACATTCAAGTGCATATGAAATATGACCACACATGAATGTAGCGAGCGTGAGAAAGCAGCGTCAGCATTTTCATGCATTGACCGCACATGCTTAAATATATATGTATAACACTCGCACTCCAATATATAAGAATAGATACATAAGGCTCCTCTGCTGACTTCCCTGTCGAAGCAGCGAGGCATTCTTATAATAAGCTAAGACTCATAAAACCATTCTTATTTCCAACATCAATAAAGTAAGACGTAAATATACATGTCTAAAGACAACGTTTGATTTAAAATAAAGTTTGAAGAATACATGGCGACCGTGAACAAAGGAACTTGACAATCAGAAAAAACTTGAACACAAATAAAAATAAAGCTCATAAAATACAAACTATAATGTGCTACACACAAAAACTTAAGCACAAATAAAAACAAAGTTCACAAAATACAACTTTAATGTGTTACAAACAAAAACTTAAGCACAAATAACAATAAAATAAATACAAAACACAATATAATGTGCTTCAGACAAAAATTTAAGCACCAATGTCAATAATACTAAACAAAATATAACGTGATGTAAACAGCGATAATATTAACGACTCGTCTATGTCTGCTTAACAACCAGAATCAGAGCACCTAACGCTCCAAGGCTCAGATCCAGTCAAGCAAAACGACCAAAGACGGCCCACGCCCACTGAAATTAACTAGATACCGGGCCCGACAAGAAAAAAAGACAATCCCAAAACATAAACGAAGTGGAAAAAGAGTAAAACTCTTACAGCAACGGCGACTGGTCAAGGAAATGACCAAGTCGGCAAAGGACGAATCATCGCAACAACGCTACAAAGAGCGTCTACAGGATATAGAAAAACAACTTCGCACTGGTGCGAAACAAGGAAAACGGGCTGCATAATTGCAAATGCCCCAATTTGCCATAGTATTAACTTCTAATCTCAAGCCGATGCGGGAAACCGTTGCTTGAAAAATACTAAACTCTAATAGGCTTTAACTAACAAATGTGGTTGGAGAATTTTTTTTTAATGAATTGTATATTGAATTGTGAGCCAACCACATTATATAAAACCTAATATTTCCATGACATCCCATAACTTTAAAGTAACCCATAACTAAAATTTATAATAAAAAAAAAATTTTCCAAATTTATATGAACTATTTATAAAAGACATTGTCAAAATAGAAATCAGTTCTGAAAGTGACGACTTTCATGTATCAATGATTGAATAAATCAATTTAATATGCTTATAAATAATGGAATGACAAACCATATATGAACAGTTAAATGAACTAAAAGGAATATTCAATAAATCTTACAAATGCTTAACGCGAAATAGACCAATTCAAGAATATACTTTCAATAAACATACAAATGCATTAGTTGATTCTTTCAACAAAGCACGTGTATTAATATTTGAAAATAAAGAAAAACTCAATAAAGTACATTTGTCACAAAAATCTTCATTTCTGATCAAATTACGATTAAAATCAATATCAATAAAAGATAAATTCAAACTTGACATATCAATACCTACTATAATAAACACTCCATTGAAATTTGAAACTGGTGACGAACCGGAATCAGATGAATCGGTGCAAAGTGATTTAGTACAACCAGAAGAACTTGAATCTTTAAACCAGGAAATAGAGGAAGAAGATCTAATTAACCTAACGATTCTTGCTGTTTTAAAGCAATCTGAACTTTCTGATCAAAATTCTATTGATTCGGATACGCAGAATTCAAACACCACAAGTAGTATCATTGCTGACCAAGCAGCCACCCATAGAGCATATAAAAAAGATATTTCAAACACAGTGCCAGAATTTGATGGAAAAAAAAATCCATCTTCAAAGATTCATCACGGCAATTAAATTGGTCGATTTGACAAAAAGAATATACGAATCCTTAGCAATCGAATTTATAAAGTCTAAAATCATTGGCTCAACCCTTTATAAAGTAAACAACGAGACTACAATTAGCGCTTTTATAAAAAAAATGCAAGACACAATTATCGGTAAAACATCCGATGTAGTCAAAGCAAAACTGGCAAATGTCTACCAAAAAGGCAAAACAGCCACACAATTCGCTAACGAAATAGACAACCTACGAAGATTGCTCGAATCATAGATGAGGGACTACCAGCAGAGCATGCTGATAAATTCAGCACAAAAAAAAAGCCATCAAAACCATGATCAAAAATTGTGATCATGGTAAGCTTAAAACAATAATGGAAGCAGGTACATTCGCAACCATGAATGACGCCGTTAGTAATTGTAGTACCGAAATGACAGGCAATGCTAACTCCATTCTATATACACAAAGAGGTCACGCCCAACGTGGTAATTTCAACCGAGGAAATTATCGCGTTAGAGGCTATGGTAGACGAAATAATAATAATAATAACAGAAACAATTATTACCACAATAATGGCCAAAACAATATCAGTAATTACGGAAGAGGACGTGGAAGTTATAGACTATAACAACAACTATAACAACAACCAAAACAATTCCAATTACAGACAAAACGGTAACGTACGACAAGCCTAAAGCTCGTCGGAAAACCAACAAGCCCCCTTAAGTACTCAAACCCAATAAAGACAACAGTTCACTCCATCAATCTTAATCTAAATATATTAAAATTCAAAATGGACATACTGGTAGGAAGTTAATATTTTAAAAAGATACAGGGGCTGACATTTCAGTCATAAAAGAAAATTCTGATCAATTTTTTGACATTGATCAAGATAATATAACTCAGATTACAGGAATTGGTAAAGGTTCATTAAATTCATTAGGTTTAGCATTCCTCGAAATGCGAACATCTTACTTCATTATACCGCATAGTTTTCACATAGTACAAAACGACTTTACGATCCCTGGAGACGGAATAATTGGAATAGACTTCGTTAAAAAATTCAATTGCCAACGAGATTTCACTACAGAAAGTGACTGTTTCATTCTTAGACCAAATAATATCACACATCCAATACAAATACCAATTTTCCATAGTATCAACAACAACGAGATAATAATACCATCCCGTTGTGAAGTAATCAGAAAAATTAACGTAAATACTGAATACAATATTAAAATTATTTTAAATTAATTTTATTATCATGTCAGCTGCTCATAGCTGACAATAAATAAATAAATAAATAATTCTTATTGTTTTGATTAGTATTAAACTGTTAAAAAAAAAAAAAATTGAACAACCAAATTCTAATCCCTAATCAGGAAATAGGAGATGGTATATTTGTTGGTAATTCAATTTCAAACTCAAAAAATGCATACGTACGAATATTAAACACAACCAACAGTAATAAAGCCCTAAATATAAATAAAATTAATTATGAACTATTGTCCGACTATCACATAGCAAACTCTCACGACTCTAAAAGAGCAGAAGTAATTATCAGTAAATTAAGAAAAGACTTTCCACCAGCATATAAAAAAGTAATGACAGAATTATGTGAAAAGTACACAGATATATTTGGATTGGAAACAGAACCAATCTCGACAAATAAATTTTATACACAGAAATTAAGATTGAAAGATGATGAACCAAGCTATATCAAAAACTATAAACAAGTGACTAAACTTGTCAATGATAATATAGTAGAACCATCTGTGTCTGAATATAACAGCCAGTTACTTTTAGTACCGAAAAAATCCTTACCGGATTCAACTGAAAAAAGATGGCGTTTCGTAATACACTATCGTCAAATTAATAAAAAATTGTTAGCTGATAAATTTCCACTTCCAAGAATAGATGATATTCTTGATCAACTAGGCCGAGCAAAATACTTCTCGTGCTTAGATTTAATGTCAGGATTCCAACAAATAGAACTTGAAGAAAATTCAAGAAATATAACGTCTTTTTCAACGAGCAATGGCTCTTATCGTTTCACATGATTACCTTACGGTTAACAAATAGCGCCAAATTCTTTCCAAAGAATGATGACAATAGCATTTTCTGGTCTTGAACCGTCCCAGGCATTCTTATATATGGATGACCTCATTGTCATCGGTTGTTCCGAAAATCACATGATCAAAAACCTGAGAAATGTCTTTGATTTATGCAGGAAAAACAACCTTAAATTGCACTCTGATAAGTGTACATTCTTCATGCATGAAGGACCTTTCTAGGTCATAAATGTACTGATCAAGGTATTTTGCCAGATGACAAAAAATATGATGTCATTGAGAAATACCCAGTCCGTATGGACGCAGACAGCGCTAGACGATTTGTTGCATTTTGTAACTGTTACAGACGTTTCATAAAAAACTTTGCCGATTATTCTCGTCACATAACAAGATTATGCAAAACAGATGTTAAATTCGAATGGACAGCTGATTGCCAGCATGCCTTCGAACATCTTAAGACGGCATTAATGAATCCAACTTTACTCCAATACCCCGATTTTAGCACAGACCATTAACCTACTTATTTTCTTAGGTTAACCCAACATAAAAATTAAAAAGAATGAGGCTTGATTTAGAAGAGTATGAGTTCACAGTAGAGTATCTTAAGGGCTAGGACAATCATGTAGCTGATGCGTTATCAAGAATAACCATCAAGGAATTAAAAGACATACAAAATAAAGTCCTGAAAATCACTACCAGGCAACAAAGTAGACAAAATAAAAACTGTACAGTAAATAGCAATGAACTTTTTCCAAGGCAAAGTCTTGAAAATGTATCCAAGCCCAACGTATACGAAGTCATCACGAATGACGAGGTACGAAATGTAGTGACCTTGCGAATAACAGATTTAAAATGTCTTCTTAAACATGGAAATAAAGTAATCGCTAGAATTGATGTTAGCGATTTGTATACCAATGGAATTCTCGACTTAGGTCAGTTCTTCCAAAGGCTTGAAAATGAAGCCGGTATACTAAAAATTAGCCAACGCAAATTGGCACCGAGCGAAAAAATGGGCAATAAAACATTAAAATCATTAGAAGCGCTACTCCAGCCGGTGGCCATTATAACAAATGAAAAAGGGATACAACAAATACTGTCTACACTTCATGATAATCCTACACAAGGAGGACACACTGGTATAACAAAAACTTTGGCCAAAGTAAAAAGACACTACTATTGGAAAAACATGAAATGAACACCCACACACAGGCATACACACACAGTGACACACACACACCGGTACACGCATACACACGCACAGGCACACACGGATAGTGGTAAGTGTCGGCCATCCCCAATGGACCAAAAGCCGCGCGGGGTGGCAACGCATTGAGCTGTTGTGGCGTAGGGCATCCCGCCCATAAATGTTAAATTCAAAGTTTAAATGTGTGAAATAAAGAAAAGTACTTGTTAAACTGTGTTGTGTAATTTACTCGTTTCCCTTCTTCTACCTTGTTAGCGAGGCGGCCTCGAGCAAGTGGTTCGGTGCGCCTCACCATATGGCCCGCATGGGGAAAATCTGAGGGGTATGCTAGCGAATCTTCCGAGTTTCACTCTGGATTCTGCGACGCTTACTTTTATTTTTTTTATTTATTTATTTATTTGTGAGGGATCGGGTGGGGGGATGAGCGCGCATTCCGAGTCTTACTCTGTGCGTGGCAAATCCTCACACTCGTATCTCTCACACGCGTCCGAGAGATTTCAAAAGGACGCGGCCGGTGACTGGTGCGGGCGGATAAGTTTAGACGGCCGGCGCGCATGCTTCCGGGTCTTACCCTCAGCCTGGCCATCGAGCTGTTTACTCTTATCCCCCCGTACCCACCAAACTCCGCTCGACGCCCAGGTCGGTGAAGAAAAGCCCTTCGGGGGAATAATTGGTTAGCTCTCCGAGTATTACTCTGGGCTAGCCAATCTATTCCTTTGATTTTACGATATCTCCATTGTTTCTTAACCGAAACTTTGAGAAAACTTCTATCGTTACCCAATATTTCAATCCCCATTTTTACATATTCAAAATTTGATATTTTTTATAATTGATTCCATGTGCATATCGGAAACCAGAATAGTTATAGCTAAATTACAACAAACTTGTTCTGCTTATGGTTCAGGAGAACTTATATTCAAAATCTGAAGTATCTAGCTCTTGTAGTCTCTGAGATCTACGCGATCATACAGACGGACAGACGGACATGGCCATATCGACTCGGCTATTGATGCTGATCAAGAATATTTATACTTTATGGGTCGGAGATGATTCCTCCTGCCTGTTACATTATTATTGGGTTGAGGAACGTGCACTGCGACCACTAGGATCTATTGTGCCCTCTTACAGTTATGTGAGTTACAGCTCCTCGAACAGCCCAATCGAACGCAAGAACGCGACGATGTGGCACGGTCGGAGAGCCCTCATCTCCTCAGTAGACAGAGAAAGGCTCCCCAGAAGAGAGAGCCTCAGACGACAAATGGCGGGACACTCCTCAAGCAGGTGTTCTGGAGTTTTATCCCCCTCCAGACACATTCTGCAAAGACTGTCATCCCCTAGCTTGAGAGTGTGCAGATGCTTACGCATTTTGCAGTGCCCGGTTAAGAAACCCGTAACTATCCGAAGAGATCCTTTGCTCAGCTTCAGACAGTCCTCAGTTCTCTTCTTGTTGTAACTACCTAGCAGTCGCTTACTCTCTCTTGCCCCCTGCGAAAACCGCCACGCATCCTCGCATGCAATGAGCAGATCGATGCGACTGCTCTGCCTAATTAATCCTGGTCCTAGCCCACAGAAAGGTTAAGGGCCGAGGAAGGGGGTGCTAGCTCCTCTCCTGGCCATAGTATCGGCTACCTCATTGCCGGGAATACCCGCATGACCTGGTACCCAAAAGATGGTGACTGTGCTGGTACTACCCAACCTGTTTAGTGTTTCTATACATTGCCAGACCAGCTTGGAGACGATCTTGTAAGCACTGAGTGCTTTGATCGCTGCCTGGCTGTCGGAGAAAATGGCAATGTCTCTTCCGCTTGGAATATGCTGGCGAATTTACCAAGGGGTTCATGACGTTTGAGCTGGGGTCCGCAGACTCCAGCTCCAGCACCCTCATCTGTAAGTGAACCGTCCGTATACCATCTGATAGCATGTGGCTTCACATTATAGGTGGTCGACAGACTAGTCCACTCTGCTTTATTACTGAGCTCCGTTTTAAAGAGCTTCTCGAAACTAAAACTGGCCAACTGCGCATCTTGTGGAAATGCCAATAGTGTGCCAGTTGCACTGGTGACAGAAGCAATTGCGTTCGCTCCTGTCATTCTCATGATAGATCTGTTTGCGCTGTGCTTGATGAAAACATGCAGAGGCGGAAGTCCTAGCAGCACGTCCAGCGCTGAGGACGGGCACGTACGCATCGCGCCAGTGATGCATGTGCAGGCGAGTCTCTGGAGTTTGCCCAGTTGCCTTTTAGTGACATCCAGGTCAACACGACTTGCCCAGACCGCAGCGCCGTAGCTGACTATAGGCCTGACCATTGCTGTATACATCCACAGAAGGATTTTAGGGGACACCCCCCAGCTTTTCCCTGCGAGAGATCTGCAACTCATTAGGGCCAGTGTGGCCTTGCGTACCGCATGCTCAACATGCCGTTTCCAGAGTAGTCTCTTGTCCAAGAATATCCCCAGATACTTTATCTCCGTAGAGAGTGGGATAACCGTACCCCCAATAGATATGGGTCTTATGGATTTTAACTTGTATCGATTGGTGAAAGCGACAGCCCCACGTCCAAGCACCAGTCCAAGCAAAGGCTAAGACCCAGTGTAATCCTATTACATAGCGTGTTCTCAAATTTGCCCTTGCAGACAATAGTGATGTCATCGGCGTAGCCTTGGCATTCTAAACCATTGTCTGTTAGTTTACCTAGTAGCTCGTCCACCACGAGACTCCAGAGAAGATGTGATAGGACACCCCCCTGTGGACAACCTCTTATGGTTTGGGCCCTGATCGTCAAATTATTGACAGTGACTTCCGCTATTCTCGTGTCAAGGAGTTTGCCAAGCCAAAAAATGAGTCCTGACTCAACCCCTTTGTCCCGAAGCGCCCTGGCCACAAAATCGTGTGCTGTGTTATCGAAGGCACCTTCAATGTCCATGAAGGCGTAGAGAGCGACGTCTTTGGCCTTCATTGAGCATTGCAGGCTGTTTACTAAGTCTAGGAGAGCCGATTCTGTCGACTTTCCTTCTCTGTAGGCATGCTGATGATCATGCAAGGGTCTAAACACTAGGTGCGAGGTCCTAATGTGGTTGTCGACTATCTTTTCGAGGGTTTTTAACAGGAAGGATGTCAGGCTGATCGGCCTGAAGGACTTTGGATGCCTGTTACATACTTTTGAACAAAATCATTGTACCCTGATCTGACCATTTTATGGGTTTAGGGTATAATAAGAAAAATTACTCATTGCTTCACAAGTCATGAAGCATTGCTTGCAGCTCACCACTACTCCCTTTGCCAACAAACGGATGTTGCAGTAGCAAAAACTTTATATTATAAAAGGGGTCTTAAGAGATTAACACATAAAAACGCTATTAAATGCTATTAAAATGGATTTCATGCTCGCAAAGGATTTAAGTCTCACGCAGTAATTAAACCCGTGGAACCATCAGAGCATTATTGGCTTACAATTGGGCTTTTATTTTGGTGTATTTTAAGCTAATATATACCTTACAATTTTTTTTTTTTTAGATCCCATTGTTAATACTAGGCATAGTAGTAGCAAACGTTATTACAACACCATAATACTGCTTTTCGACATCCGCAAAAAAAATTGCATAATAATTTAATTTGCATACAAGCAAACCAGCGATCTTCGTACTTTGCTGTGTTACAGTTTTGCTAAATGATTCGTTTAAACTAGATACCGAAGGTAAAGAGAATATTGGGTTTGAGCAGTGTCCATCCATTTCTGCCTCTGTCTGTATGAACGCAACTTTTCTCCACACTCTTCAAGCTAGAGATTCGCAACTTTCTTAATATATGAGTGGGACAGATAAAGTGTCAGTTCTACGGTAACTTTGGGGCTGCCAAATCGATAAATTCGATAGCTCAAAATCAATAATTCCTACTATTTGGGACATCCTCACAGCTAGAGATACCAAATTTGGTGAAATGATAGCTACTAGCACATGTTACGGCTGCCTTGTTAATAAATTGGTTTAAGTTATTTAAGTAAATATTCAACAGCTGATCGTGGCGATGTTAATTTACCATAGTGGCATCCTTCAACTATGTAAAAATTTACTAAGCGAAGTGGCAGAGCGACAGAAAAAGCTTGGGAATGATCCCGTTTGAATAAGAGCTTTTATTCGAAGCGTGGGTGATAGAAACTTTTAGACAAGCGTGGAAAAATACTCCCCGATGAAAAGTCAAACAAGTTGGATGGGCCGAATGACGGCATAGAAGTTAAATTTATAACCTCACAAAGTGCAGACACGTTTTTATATATTGGTCTTGTAAAAGTAAAAAGCAGTGAAAGTCAACTGATAGTGTGCCAATTTTAGCAACCAGCGCTGGCAAGGCGACCACGTAAGGCCTGGAAAGCTTGGGCTGTGTGTGAACGAATAACACGCTCCCCGCCTGACAAGGCTGAACCTGGATGCTGGCAAGGCGCACGAGGAACGTTAGACAGGCCGTTTTCAGTGGATAGCAGACGCGTCTGAGGCAAGACGCATAGCAAAGGCATGCCGTTCTTCAACAGCGTTTAAGAAAGAAAAACCAAAGCACCAGCTTGATCATCGTCAGCAGAGCGGCTTCAGCGTAGCAACAGAGCAGCTGCAGCGAGGAAATACTATATGAAATGAAATTAAAAGCAAACAAGGAACTAAATATAATCAAATTTTAAGCTGACGCTATGAATATGAAGTGGTAAAGTAGTTATTATTTTGGCATACAGATTCTCTTTTACACCCAACCATAACATATATGGCGCCCAACGAACGTGTAGCCGAGTTGCATTCTTAGTTAGATATAACGACTTAAAATGTAACTATGTCTCGTTTTTGTAAAATGTCCTTTAGTCTTTATACCGAAGTAAGACCAAGTAGTAAGTGAGTTGTCTAGCAGCATACGCCGATTGTAGGTATAATAGGCACAGTTTATGTATAAAATCCTTTTCGCAAGGTAGTTGTAAGTCAAGAGACGGAAGTGACCTACACTTTCACTCTATTGCGACAACCGATGGGCGAAAATTTCGTATGTTTAGTTGAATATGTCCAGCATAGTTCTACCACAGTATGCGTGGCTGTAGTGATTCAACTTATTATAGATTGTGCTTTTGCACGAGTCCTATGGATTCCGGATAATTCCAGAGCTATAGTTGCCGTGAGAGTAGCACAATCATTTTCGTGTAATTAAGTAAATTTAGCTAACATATTGCCATCTTACCAAGGAGTCTCGTAACCAAACAACTTGGTTACACCTGTATGCCGATAAAATGTTAAGCATTGAACTAAAATTGTTGGTAGAATTTTAAGAAAATAAGCAATAGTTATTTTAAGGATTATCCGTATATTAGACTGATTACAAGAGTTTAAAAGTTAGGTCATGAGAACAAAAAGACGCAAAACTAAAATTTCGCAGAATACACAAGCTCAGGTAGAACTTACACTTGATGACGAAGTAGAAGTTCCTGGAATGGGAAGATGAAAGACGCGAAGTCTTAGTCCAAATTTAGTATTAAGAAATTCTAATAGAGGTCCTAACACAAGAAACATGGCTGAGGGTCCAGAAGAAGGTTTAGGGGCAGTGTTAGAAAGAGTGCTTGCCATTAATCACAACACTATGATGCGAGAGTTGGGAATTATGCAACGTAATTTAGCTGACATAGTGCGCGAGAGGAGTCATAGACAGTCGCTGGATAACCTTAAAAACCATATAGATATGCAAAATGTAAATGGTGCATCCAGTCGAAATCAATCGTGCAATCTGAACAACGAGCAGACCAATGCAGTTGGTACTCAAGATCGAATACACATAGATAAATGGAATATCACTTTCGATGGTAGTCACGATGTTCATTCCGGTTCCTGTTCAAAGTAACAACACTGATGAAAAGGCACAACTGTTCAGAGTCCAGAATGTTAGCAGATTTTCATGTGATTTTACGAGGCAAAGCAGATTTAAAAGTCGCAATAACTAGAAAATTTGGATCCTCAGAAAGCGAGTCCGAGAGATTATTACGAATGCTTGGCAGGCAACAACAGTTTAAGGAATCAATTGATGAATTCTTTGCTGATGTAGTGACAATGAATTCGCGGCTTCATGAACCATTAAACGATGAAAAGCTTGTAAACATCATAAAAGGCAACGTTAAGGAATCTTTGGGTGGGCTCTTGTTTGCAAAGAGAATTTTTAGCTTGGATCATCTTCTTGAAGAAGCTCGTAGTGCAGAAAAGTTCTTGGAAAAGAAGTTTAACCGACGCTTACAACAAGGTACACGCAAGTTAGTCAACGAAGTAACCGCTGCTGAAAGCGACGAATCAGTTGAGGACGTGGAGGAGGAAGTAGCCGCATTTCGTGTAAAAAAACTAAGAAAGGCCATAGACACTTCAAAATATAAATGTTGGAATTGTGATCAAATAGGACATTCTTTTTATGACTGCCCTTCGGAAACAAGAACACTGTTCTGTTACCGATGCGGTGAGAAAAATGTAACCTCACTCATGTGTACAAAGCACCAGGAAAACAAGTAGTCGAGCAAGCTGGAAAAGTCGACAGCTCGCTCGAGGAGAAGTTAGCAGACTTAAGCAGCAATTTGAGTAGTGAAAGTATTGATTTGGGTAGGATACATACGCTACGTTTAAATCAGTTCCAAAAGAAGCTAAAAACAGCTGAGTTATCCAATAAGATTTTTCAATGTAGAAGGAGATATAAGGAAAGATTGACGTTTCGTAAGCAAATAGAGTCAATCACAAATTTCAAGCCAGGAGATAACAGACCATATGTAAGGATTCAAATAGGTACACAAGAATTATTCGGGCTGTTGGTTTCTGGCGCCTCAGTCAGTGTATTAGGTAAGAATTGTTTAGAGTTAGTAAAAAGACTAAATGTTAAGGTTAGGAAAATAAGTAGTTCTGTTAGCACAGCTTGAGGAACTAGGCAAGAAGTTGTTGGGTTTATTGAAGCACCAGTTGATTACAACGGAATGATTAAAATTATAGCTTTTTACTTGGCACCTGGGTTGTCACAAGATGCCTATTTAGGTGTTAATTTCTGGAAAGAGTTTTCCATAGCTCCAAATCTGATTTCAGAAATAGAAGCAGCACCAGAAGCCTTATCCGTGATTAAAAGTACAACCCTGACATGCAATCAAATAACCCGTTTACATGAAGTCATAGAAGAGTTTCCATCCTTTTCTAAACTGGGATTAGGTCGCACACAGTTATAATCTCACAATATAGACATTGCTACTTCGGAGCCGTTTAAAATGAAACATTATCCGTTATCACCGCCGTTAGGTTAGGTTATGCATAGATTCACGTCGTCTTAATTTGATAACCAAAAAGGATGCATACCCATTACCCCACATTAATGGCCTCTTGAGCCGATTACAGGACACGTATTTTATCTCAGGGATCGACCTAAAGGATGCCTTCTGGCAAATTCCACTAGATGAGCAGTCTAAAGAGAAAACCGCATTTGCTATACCTGGTAGACCATTATATAAATTCACGGTTATGCCGTTCGGGTTGTGCAATGCCGCGCAAAGAATGAGCAGGCTTATGGATAAAGTGATTCCGGGAACGTTGCGTGAGAACGTATTCAGATTTCAATAGCCATGTCCACACGTTGCGTCAAGTAGCAAATTGTTTGAAGAATGCAGGTCTGACTATCAATGTAGAGAAAAGCAAGTTTTGCCAACAAGAAATTAAATATCTGGGATATATTGTGGGAGGGGTATTAACACAGTGCCATGTAGACGATAAGGAGCACCCGATTGCTTACGTATCGCAGAAACTAAAGAAAAGAGAAAAAAATTATACAGTGACAGAGCTAGAGTGTTTAGCAGCAATTGTGTGTTTAAAAAGATGCAGACCTTATGTTGAGGGCCTGCCTTTTAAAATAATAACTGACCACGCTAGTCTAAAATGGCTTTTTTATGGGATTTTAAAATAGAATATCGTAAAGGCTCACTGAACACGGTTCCAGACGCGTTGTCAAGGGGATACTTAGAGTCAGGAAATGCTACAGCGGGACTAATAGATATAGATTTAGATAGTGAGTTCTTTCATACTTCCGAATATGACGAGTTGAGAAATCAGGTTAAAGATAAAGAGATGCGTTACCAGATACATGTGTATCAGATAATTTCGTATACCAAAGAGTGCAATTGCGAAAAGCAGAATTTGATGACGAAGTCAGCCGTTGGCGATTATGGGTGCCAACTGAGTTGCTTCATCAGATCATGATTAGCAATCACGAGAGAATAGGCTGTCATGCAGGCTTCGCTAAGTCATTAGCAAATATCCGAGAGAAGTACTATTGGCCTGGTATGTGTAAAGAAATTAAAGAGTTCACTGACAGCTGTGAGACATGCAAAACGGTTAAGCCAACGAATATGTTACAAAGGCCACCTATGGGAAACCAAGTAATTACAGATAGGCCTTTTCAAAGATTATATATGGACTTGCTTGGACCCTTCCCAAGGACCAAAGCTGGAAATTCAATGATATTTATCGCAGTTGACCACTTTACGAAGTTTGTATTTTTGAAGGCGTTCAGAAAAGCTAATTGTCTAAACATTGTACAGTATTTAGAAGAACAGATTTTTCACATTTTTGGAGTACCTCAGTTTATTCACACTGATAATGGGAAACAGTTTGTATCAACACAGATGAAAGATTTCTCAAATAAATATGGAATTAAGAAAATTCTGACACGGTTTTATTCGCCACAAGCAAACGCAAGTGAAAGGGTTAACAGAGAAATACTTGTGAAGCTGCGTATATTAATTAAAGAGAGAAGTGATCAGTGGGATAGACACCTATCAGAAATATGTGATGTATTGAGAACCGATTTCCATGATGCGTTAAGAAGCACACCGTATTTTAGTCTATTTGGTCAACATATGATTAGACATGGAGATAGTTATAAATTGCTTCATAAGTTACTAGCTATTAAGGATAATCAACTTCCCTGTATACCACACAATGGAAGGATGCAGATAATACACGAAAAACTAGAGATAATTTGCTAAACGCTCATTTAAAAGGTGAGCGAGCGTATAATAAGCGAGCTAGAGATGTAAACTATAGAGTAGGACAAGAGTTGTTTAGAAGGAATTTCATGCAAAGTAATGCGGCGAAACGAGTCAATGCTAAATTGTTGCCAGCATATGTTAAGGGTCGAGTACGAATGAAAGTAGGTACAGCACTGTATGAATTAGAGAATATGCAATGCAAATTTGTTGGTACATTTCATGCGAAAGATTTGAAGGCCATGTAAAGGTGCCCGGCTTTATATCAGGTCGTGGTCGAGCCCCACGAAAGATGACAACAAGGGCAAGTCAACCTTTTTTTCCTTTTCTTTGGTCTTGAGGCCTACGAAGAAGGTGCTGTTACGGCTGCCTTGTTAATAAATTGGTTTAAGTCATTTAAGTAAATATTCAACAGCTGATCGTGGCGATGTTAATTTACCATAGTGGCATCCTTCAACTATGTAAAAATTTACTAAGCGAAGTGGCAGAGCGACAGAAAAAGCTTGGGAATGATCCCGTTTGAATAAGAGCTTTTATTCGAAGCGTGGGTAATAGAAACTTTTAGACAAGCGTGGAAAAATACTCCCCGATGAAAAGTAAAACGAGTTGGATGGCGCTGACAAGGCGACCGCGTAAGGCCTGGAAGGCTTGGGCTGTGTGTGAGCAAATAACACGCTCCACGCCTGACAAGGCTGAACCTGGATGCTGGCAAGGCGCACGAGGAACGTTAGACAGGCCGTTTTCAGTGGATAGCAGACGCGTCTGAGGCAAGACGCATAGCAAAGGCATGCCGTTCTTCAACAGCGTTTAAGAAAGAAAAACCAAAGCACCAGCTTGATCATCGTCAGCAGAGCGGCTTCAGCGTAGCAACAGAGCAGCTGTAGCGAGGAAATAGCGCAACTACAGCGAAGCACCGCGTGGTGTAGGCAGATGCACGGCAACAGCGCAGCTACTGCGGAGCAACAGCGCTGCGGAAGCGAAATGACAGCGCAACATCAGCGCAGCAACAGCACAGTTTTGGAGTCACTATTTAGTGATCAGGTTGCGGAGTTTTTTTGTTATATAGTTTTCGCACTTTGACAAGACTATTAGAGTGATTAATTAAATAAAAAAGATAATTTCTATGGCATAAGTTAAAATTCTTAAAGAAGTGATAGTTCCGGATCACGAAGTAAATTAAGCCAGTTTGATTTTGATATTTTTTTTAAACGTTGGTTATGTCAAGGCCTAAAACTATTGCGATGCTCCAATGCAATCGACTTCAGTATTTTTGTAAAGTGTGTGCATAATTATTCTAAAAGTTTTCTATTTAACAGATACTGCTGGTTTGAGCTCAGATCATCATCATCTTGCAAATGTACTCTCAAAGCTACGAGCATTATGCAGTAAAGAACAAACTACATCACATTCCCCCCCCCCATTAACAAACCCTACAAGGAACTCAAGTAAGTTGTATTGGTAGCCAGTTGCAACGTTCTAGTGTTGACATAAAAAAAAACTAAGCAATTAGAAAAACAATTATAATTTAAACTCAAATTTAGTAAACATTTATAAGTACATACAAGTATTTAAAACCTCTTTTGTATATCTAAGATTAAGCTAATTTAATAGATTAAGTTATTAGTAATTACCATTTTTATACTCGATACCGAAGGTAAAGAGTATATTGGGTTTGTGCAATGTCCGTCATGGTGTCTGTCCGTCCGTCCGTCTGTCCGTCTGTCCGTATGTCCGTCTGTCCGTCTGTATGTTCGCAACATTTTTCCACACCCTTCAAGTTAGAGACTTCAAACTTTGCAAACCCCTTTATCTATGGCATAGTAAATTAAAGTGTCAAGATTGGAGTTCTACGATAACTAGGGGGCTGGCAAATCGATAAACTCGATAACGCAAAATCGATAGATCCAGCTATTTCGCAAGCCCTTACAGCTAGAACTACCAAATTTGGGGAAAAAATAGCTATTAACAATCCCCAAAAAACTGCATCAAAAATTTTGGAGCCACGCCCACCCATTCCGCCCCCAGCCCCCCGCAGTTTAACACTAAAAATGCCTATATCTTCTACAGTTTTTGAGCTAGACCCACCAAATTTGGTGCCAAGATAGGTGTTGACGATCTCCAACCAAATTCATAAAAACTTTGGATGCCACGCCCATCTATACTGCCCTATCCGCCCTCAACCACCCCAACGCTTCGCTAAAAACGGTAGTGCGTGTATCTTCCATAGTGTTTGAGCTAGAGTCACAAAATTTGGTAGGTAGATAACTGGTAACGATCCCCCAAAAACTGCATCAAAGTTTTGGAGCCCCACCCACCCATTCCGCCACCAAATTTTGTGCCAAAATAGGTAATTATAACCCCCAAAAAAATTCATAAAAACTTTGGATACCACGCCAATCCATACTGCCCAAGCTGCCCCAAACCGCCCCAATGCTTCACTAAAAACGGGAATGCGTGTATTTTCCAAAGCGTTAAGGCTAGAGTCACTAAATTTGGTAGGAAAATAGCTATTAACGATCGTCAAAAAACTGCATCAAAGTTGTGGAGCCACGCCCCCCGGTTCCCCAGCCCCCTGCATTTTGAAATCAAAAACGCCTATATTTTCCACATTTTTTGAGCTAATGACGCCAAATTTGATGCCAAGATTGGTGATGAAGAAACCCAAAAATTTTGGATGGCGGCCCCACCCATACCGCCCCCAGCCACCCCTTCACCATATTCTACTAACTTTGACCTAGAGTCACCAAATTTGGTATGAAGATAGCAATTAACATCATAAATAGATCTACAGCAAAACTTTGGACGCCACGCCCCCCATACCAGCCCCCAGCCCCCCTTCCACCATATTCTACTAACTTTGAGCTAGAGTCACCAAATTTGGTATGAGGATAGCAATTAACATCATAAATAGATCTGCAGCTTAACTTTGGACGCCACGCCCCCCATACCAGCCCCCAGACCCCAGCCCCCCTTCCACCATATTCTACTAACTTTGAGCTAAAGTCTCCAAATTCGGTTTGAGGATAGCTATTGACATGATACATAGATCTGTAGCAAAAATTTTGATGCCACGCCCCCATACCGCCCCAGCCCCTACCTTTAACAAACTTTGAGCTAGAGTCACCAAATTTGGAAGGAAGATAGCTTTTTGGCATCCCCATCTGCACCAGACAATCGTTGAGGCAGCGTACACCCCTGCCGTATCCACACACCATTGCAATCAGCTCTCTTTTAATCTGTTTTACTACTGGTATCGAGTATACCGCAGTCGGGTGCGTCCGACTGCAACGTTTCTACTTGTTTTTTTTAATAATATGAAATGAAATTAAAAGCAAACAAGGAACTAAATATAATCAAAATTTTAAGCTGACGCTATGAATATGAAGTGGTAAAGTAGTTATTATTTTGGCATACAGGTGTTACGGAGATAGGTTATGGTGAGCAACTAGCTGGCTTGCTAGATAATAAGAGACGATTTATAAATTTTCAGCACGCGTAGATCGTCATGGCGTTGCTTCAAGCAAGCAGTGTATAGGGTGGGAACAGGAAAGCGTGTAGCCCTATTATGTCATCTTTTTGGGCAATCTAGTTTTGGCAATCGTTAGTAAAAATAATTCGGCACTCAAGATCCAGTCTTGACATGTATTTATGTTATTTGTTATGGCTTGAAATCCCTGCGTAGTGAAAAAGGGGGCAACAATTGTATTCACATCAAGATCCCACTCCCCATCCGGCGAGCTAAGCAATGCAGCCAGACATGTCAAGCACGAGTGAAATAATTTGTAAAGCCCGACTACAGATTCTCTTTTACACCCAACCATAGCACACACTTAAAACTGCATTAAGAGTTTTGGATTACCACCCAAACATCCTACGACCAAAACTCCTTATTTTAAAATCCGAAATGCCTATACATTCCAGTTTTTGAGATTGAGACACCAAATTTTGTGCCCAGATAGGTGATGACGATCCCCAAAAGTCTGTATTAAAACTTTAATTGCCTAGCTTTTCTTTTTACGCTTTGCTAAAAACGGTAATGCGCGTTTCTCCCATAGGGTTTGAGCTAGAGTCATCAAATTTCGTAGTAATATAACTGGAAGCGACCCTCAAAAACATGCATGAAAGTATTGTTTGTCACAGTTCGACTCTCGCTTTCGTTCAACATAGACGTGTTTCTAACTACCCTCAACAACAATTAACCACAGTAAAAACAAAAACAACCACAACAACACTTAACTCAACTCATCCACAACAAACAAAACCAAACCTAAGTAGATCCAGCACAGCCTCCACATCGCTACTGGTGCAAAAGCACCCGATCACGAGCCGCCGGACCGCAAAAGTCAACCCGCCAATGACCAAATCATGTTCGACAAAAAAAAAGCACCTCCAATCATCATCAATCGGACCCAAATACCTTGTTATGACACGTAAGGATAGCACTGAGAACTTAACAAACGTTTCACCCTTCCTAATAAAAAAAGTGATCGACAACGTTTGCTCCAGCGAGCTTGAAACCTGTAAAAAACTCCGAAATGGAACAATTCTATTAAAAACAAAAAATTACATCCAAGCAACAAAACTAATTCAACTACGCTCACTGAGCAAAGAAATACAAATTGAAATAACCGAACACAACTCTCTCAACTCCACAAAGGCAGTAATGTACTCCAATGACCTCAGAGGAATAGCAGAAGAAGAAATCCTAAGAGAACTCAGACGACAAAATGTGAGCGAGGTAAAGAAAATATTGAAAAAGCAAAACGCCAACATGATCGAAACTGGACTGATCATACTGACCTTCGCATCCCCTACACCACCCGAGACCATCAATAAAGGGTTACCCTGAAACCATTCATACCGCTACCACTCCGCTGCAACAACTGCATGCGCTACGGACACTCACAAACCATATGCAAAAACCCAAAAATTTGCCCATTCTGTGCACAAGAAGCACACCTAAACAAAGACCAGAACGAACACTGCAACGCATACAAACCTGCATTAACTGCAAATCAGCCAACAACAACAACGCCGAACACTCATCATTCGACAGAGCATGCCCAATTTTTCTAAGAGAAAAAGAAGTGCAAGCTATCATCACCACACAAAGAGTCGACCGCAAGCGCGCAAACGAACTATACAAAGAGAGACACCAACACGGAACATCAACCTACGCCACAGTTACAAAGAGCGCACGCAACCCTCCCCCGCCCGCCAAACCTACAAACACCGACCAACCGACCTGCTCTAACCACGCTCGGCTACTCACTCGCTACGACGACCTACTCTCAGGCGAACAACTAAAACAAAAGAATCCTCCAACAGAATTATCACAAAAAACCACACCAACAACTACAAAAACTAACCCAGCCAAACTATTGGCGCTCAAAACATCGGTAAGAACAAGAGCTGCAATTAAAAAACAAGAAACCTTAAAAAAAGCAATAGAAAACGAAATCAAAAACAAAAATTCACAAAACGAATCCAACCACCTCGAACCTATGTCGGACGACGACGAATGTTAAGAATAAGAAACCCGAAATAAAAAAATAAAAAAACATACATAAAGTTACATTAAAAACCAATCTCACTGCAAACTACCCAACACATATCCTATCCATTTATTACTATACCTAAACCACATCCAATACAATGTCTCTAAAATGCATACAATGGAATATACGTGGATACCTTAACAACTACAGTGAGCTACAAACACTAATAAAAAACTTCAACCCAAACATAATAGCACTACAAGAAACCCACCTAAAATCCACAACAAACATTCCTATACCCATAAACTACTCACTACACTCCCTCAATACCTCCCAACACTACGGTGGTGTAGCAATACTCACCCACAACTCCCTAAAAATAAAAACTTTACCCCTACCAAACGATTTTGACGCCATCTGCGTGGAAGTCTCATCCAAAAAAAAAATAAAAATAACCTCAGCCTACATCCCACCCAAACAAAACTTCAACCTGGCAAATCTCAACAATGTATTCCACCAAAACCAAAACACCCTCATATTAGGCGACTTTAACAGTTGGCACCAACTATGGGGATCAACAAAAAATAACAAAAAAGGAAATACACTCGCATCATTTATAAAAAACTCAAACTTCACTCTGCTCAACGACAAATCACCTACACACTTCTCAACACACAACACATTTACTCACATTGACCTCACTTTCTGCACACCAGACATCATTACAGACATCACATGGAAAATAACTGACGACCTAAACGGAAGCGACCATTTCCCAATACTAATTACAATTTTCCAACAATACACCCCAGACCCAAAGAAACCAAAATTCAACCTAAACAAAGCCAACTGGCAGAAATTCTGCTACCTCACAAACTATTTAAACACAAAAATTAACACATCAACCAACATTAACAAAGAAACAGCCAACATCAATAAAATAATAATCCAGTCAGCACATCACACCAAACCCCAAACATACAGCTCAAATCGCCCAAACAATGTCCCCTGGTGGAACAACGCACTGGCAGACCTAAAAAAAGAAAAAAACAAAGCATGGCAAAACCTCAAAAGAAACATAAGCCAAACAAACATAATAGCATTCAGAAAAGCCAACGCCCGCCTCAAAAGGGAAATCAAACTATCAAAACAAAAATCTACAGTACAATTCACAGGAGACATTAACCCAAACACCCCTACCTCAAAAATATGGTCCAACATCAGAAAGTTCTGCGGACTAAACCCTTCCAAAGCCATACACACTATTAAAGACCCACATACCCACCAAAACATCACAGCCAAACAAGAAATAGCCAACACCTTCGCCCAACACTGGGAAAATGAGTCCAGCGACTCAAAGTTCTCACCTGAATTTTCCATATTAAAATACTCAACAATATACACCCCAACTAACAACAGCCCCTCACCAACAGCCCTAATGATAGAAACAAAAATCACCATGATTGAAATGGAAGCCGCACTATCCAAACTCAAAGGCAAAACACCCGGTGAAGATCGCATATCATACCCCATGATCAAAAACTCTTCACCCTCCCTCAAACTAAAACTCCTTAACCACTTTAACAATATCCTTCAAAACTATCTCCCACAAACCTACAAAACTAGTCTTACAATACCAATAATAAAACCAAACTCCGACAAAACATCCATCAACGCATACAGACCTATCTCCCTCAACCCATGCACCAGTAAACTACTGGACAAAATAATAGCCAAAAGAATTTGGTGGTTTGTTACCGCCAACAACCTCGTTCACCAACACCAAATGGGATTCAAACAGGGAAAATCGGTTACAGACAGTCTACTTTACGTAGACCATCTGATAACCGGCTCCCTCTCGAAAAAAGAATGGAAAATAGGCCCAAACATACTAAACTATATAAAAAACTATATGCACAACAGAAAAATAAAAACAAGAGTAGGTAGCTACACATCCAACACCCACACACTCCACAACGGAATACCACAGGGATCGCCGACCTCAGTCATCCTATTCCTCATTGCCTACAATAAATTATCCCACATCTTAGCACTGCAAACCAACATTCAATTTTGCGCATTTGCCGACGACTTCCACCTCATAATAAACCATAACAAAAGCAAAACAGACAACAAAAACCTAAACACTCTGTTTAGCAACATTGAGAATTGGTGCACGCAATCCGGAGCTACCCTCTCCCCAAACAAATGCAAACACATACATATCTGCCGAAAACACAACTGCACGGCACAAATAGCAACACACAACTACACAATACCCAAAGTCACAAATATCCGAATCCTAGGACTTCACATAAATCAAAAATACAAATGGGACACCCATATCGATAAAATAGCCTTAAACCTCCACAAAAGATTAAAAATTATAAAATGCCTTGCATCCCCAAAATTCATTTGCAACACGTCCACCCTCATCTCCACCTTCACAACACTAGTCCTATCAAAAATTGACTTCGGCCTAATATTCTACGGAAACACTCCCAACACCAACTTAAAAAAAATACAAACAATAATTAACAGTGGAATTAGAACAGCACTTGGCGCATATAAGACAACACCGACCAACAACCTACTGACGGAAACAAACCTACCCCACATTACCCATAGATTCAACCTCCTTACCAGCAAAGCATCCAAAAACCTCATATTCTCCAAACATTCACCAATACACACAATTATAAACAAACCCAACATACACAAACATGCAAAAAAATCAGCTCAGCCATCTCTAGAATAATTAACATCTGTCTCACCCACAACATCCCTTTTCAACCCACCAAAATAATAAAAGCAAACAGACCCCCCTGGAACCTCAATCCCAATACTATAGACATAAGCCTACATCAATACACCAAAAGCACCACCAACCCCTTAGTATTCCAAAAACACTTTCAAGAATTCAAACAAAGTCACACCCAATACCAATTCACCTATACCGACGGGTCAAAATCCACCCACAACACATCATTTTCCATTACAACTGAAGACACATTGATCAAAAGGGGGATCCTCCCAACCTACACATCCATATTCACAGCAGAAATAATAGCTATACTGGAAGCACTCAACATAATACTGCAAAAAAACGGAAAATGGATCATACGCTCCGACTCCCTATCATCCCTAAAAGCAATACAAAACATCGACAACCTCAGCTACTACCCAAAAACTATACGAAAACTACTCACAAGACACCAAAATAAAGTAAAACTAAAATGGATCCCTAGCCACATAAACATAAAAGGCAACGAGTTCGCCGACACACACGCCAAAAAAGCAGTGGAATTCCCACTGATCACCACAAACAATATAAACATGACAGACATAAACAAACACCTCAAAGAAACACTAATACCACAAAAATACCCAACATCAAACTGGTACAAAAACATAAATCCTAACAACACAAAAATCCTGCAAATCCTCAAAACCCTAAACCAGAGTGAAATACCCAGACTCGAACAAATAAAACTAATAAGACTACGACTGGGACACACAAAAATCCCAAACCAACACTACATAGAAAAAAACATAACCAACACTTGCCCCCTTTGCCAAAACCATTCCCCAATAGACCTCAAACACATCCTAACGCAATGCCCATCCCTAACAACAGCCCGAAAAAATATTCTCCAAAACAAAAACCCAATAGACATCCTAACAAACCCATCCATAGATCAAACTTATAATAGATTTCTTAAAAAAAAACAAAATATAAAAACAACAAGATAAAATATACACACATCCCGATACCAAATACCTACACAAATTGTAAATACCTAACATAAGACTGTAATTAACAATATTAATAATTAAGCACACACACATGTAAATAAAACAATAAATCAATAGCAATAAGCAGCAATAAGATAGCAAATATTCCACAGCTGAAGGCCCAGGCAGCCATGCAAACACCCCACTAGCTCCTAAGTTTTTCTAAACTTTAAGCTAGTATTAATACATAAATAAATAAAAAAAAAATTGACAGCCTGTGTCAGATCACACGGGCGCATAGGTTAGCCGTAGAATACGTCTGTCCTCGTGCAACAAAAATTATGAAGCGGTAGCCTTATAACAACAACCACATAGATTTTTTATTTTATTTTTAATTGTGTTTGTTGTCATTTGGCTAATTTTTTCCTTTTAACTGCAATACTGGTTAGCATCTCTGATATAAATTTAACAAACATTGACTTGAAATAGAAATATATATTTACATAATTTATTACATCAAAATTTGTGCATAATTAAATCTAAAATTGTATTTTTTTTTATGTTTGAAATGTGACTTTTGATATGACAGGTTTGTGAAAGGAAAAGTATGATATGTAATTCATTAATGACACACTTAAATTTCTAGCAAATACTAAATCTATATTGGTTAGAGCTAAGGTGGTTGCTGCATTTTTAATATACTTTAATTTGAATTTTTCATCGATAAATTCTGCAAATGAACAATCATTTGTCATTTCTAAATTAAAATCACCTACGATGAGCATGTCCACCTCGGTGTCAACTGTGAAATTCTTGTCTATTAGTCAAAGCAGAAAAAATATTCTCTCTGTTACGCATCGAAGCTACATTTCTTTTTACAGACGAATTATCGATAGTTTAACTCACGATAGTTTATATGATATTTTTGCACGGGCATAATTAAATGTGCAACACAAACAATAAAACATGATTTCGAAAACTTGCACGCAAATTTCAGAATTGCGGTAAACATATTTTATTGTGTTATAATTGTTTGGGGCTGACGCTTAAGCTGAGCTTGTTCACCCCTGGCACGGAAGAATTTATGTATGAAAATTTAATTATGGCCGAATATCTTAATGAAATTTCCACATTTAGAAGCTATCAGTCATGACCGCAAGTACATCAAACGAAAGGAAATCAAGTCTACTTTGTATTAAAACAAGTTTTAATCGATTCTCTGGCGGAATTTTTGAGCAATGTGCAATTGAAAAAAAAGTAGTGATTTTTGCACTGATTTTTTGCCTTAAAAAGTTATATATTTGGCAAAATTATTAGAAATTTGAATGTGGGAATGTTTGTTTACCTTATCTCAACTTAAATTCGAAAAACTCAGATTAATTGACTGATTATTGAGATTGCTAGAGCAATTTAAAGTCTTCAAAATGAAGCAAAATTTTGCATGTTTTCGGTCTCATTTTTTTAATAGAAAATGTAATCACTTCATATATATATATAGCTTAAAATAAAGGTTGAAGCCTTGGCTTTAAAATTAAATTAATTTGAGGAAAATCTTTTCATTAGTTCATGAGCAATGAGCGATTTTGTGAAGCAACCATATTACAACAACAACTTTTTTGGATATCACACTCATACCGAAACGTAAGACGTATTCTACGTCAAAAGTATTGTTTGTCTTGCCTACACAAATAACGCCCAGCCGCCCTTCCACAGTTTTGGAGCTAAAGCAACCAAATTTGGTGCACAGATAGGTGATGACGATAACCAAAAAACTGCATCAAAATTTTGGATGCCACGCCTATCCATACTGCCCAAGCCGAATGCAATTTAAAAGCAGATATGTATATATTTTCTACAATTTTTGATCAAAAAACAACACAAAACTGTGCAGGCCAAGCTCATCCATACTGCCCCAGCCGCCACCAACCACTACAACGGTTCGTTTAAAACAGGAATGCGTGTTTCTTTCAAAGGGTTTGAGCCAGTATCACCATATTTAGTAGGAAGATAACTGGAAAAGACCCTCAAAAAACTGCATCAAATTTTTGCATGCCACGCCCACCCTTACCACCCCTAGTCCCCTTCACACCATTTTCAAACTTTGAGCTATGATCAAAAAGTTGTTTGGAAGATATTAGTTCACATGCCACAAAGATCTTTATAAAAAATATTGGATGCCACGCCTACATACCACCCCCAGCCCCCTTTCCTATACATTTTTCAAACTTTGAGCAACGGGTAATCAAATCTGATAGACATAAAGCTGGTGGAACCCCCATCAGATTCTTTTAAATCTTTGAGGCAGCGTAGACCCCTGCCGCTTCCGTACCCCTCTGTAATCGGCCTTTTAAAACTCGATACCGAAGGTAAAGAGTATATTGGGTTTGTGCAATATCCTTCACGGTGTCTGTCCGTATGTGCGCAACTTTTTTCCACACCCTTCAAGCTAGAGACTTGAAACTTTGCAAATGCCTTTATCTATGACCGAGTAAGATAAAGTGTTATGATTGGGGTTCTACGATAACTAGGGGGCCAGCAAATCGATAAATTCGATAACTGAATATCGATAAAGCCAGCTATTTCACACGCCCTTACAGCTAGAACTACCAAATTCGGAGGAAAGATGGCTACTAACAATTTCCAAAAAACTGCAACAAAAATTTTGGAGCCACGCCCACCTATACCGCTTCCAGCCCCACCGCAGTTTTGAACCAAAAATGCTTATATCTTCTACAGTTTTTGAGCTAGAGCTACCAAATTTGGTGCCAAGAAAGGTGTCGACGACCTCCGACCAACTTCATAAAAACTTTGGATGCCACGCCCATCCATTCTGCCCTAGCCGCCCCCAACCACCACTCCAACGCTTCGCCAAAAACGGTAATGCGTGTATCTTCCATAGTGTTTGAGCTAGAGTCATCAAATTTGGTAGGTAGATAACTATTAACAATCCCTAAAAAGATGCATCAAAGTTTTCGAGCCACGCCCACCCTTTCCGCCCCCGGTCCCCCCGAGGTTAAAAAACAGAAATTCCTATATCTTCCACAGTTTTAGAGCTAGAGTCACCAAATTTAGTGCCAAGATAGATGTTGACGATCCCTAAAAATAGCAAAAAAAAAACATTGGATGCAACGTCCATCCATACTGCCCTAGCTGCCCCAAACCACCCCAACCCTTCGCTAAAAACGGGAATGCTTGTATCTTCAAAAGTGTTTAAGCTAGAGTCACCAAATTTGGTAGGAAGATAACTGTTTATGACCCCAAAGTTTTAGAGCCACCCCCCCCCCCCCCCAACCCGTTCCACAGCCCACTAAATTTGGAAAAAAAAACGCGCACATTTTTCACAGCTATTGAGCTGTAGCCACCAAATTTGATGGCAAGATTGTTGATGAAGAGACCCAAAACATTTGGATGCCACCCTCCACCCATTCCGCCCCCAGCCCACCTTCCACCGTATTCTACTAACTTTGAGCTAGAGTCACCAAATTTGGTTTGAGGATAGCAATTTGGTGTTAGGCCCCCATACCACCCACAGCCCCCCTTTCCAGACCTTGAACAAACTTTGAGCTAGAGTCACCAAACTTAGAAGGAAGAAAGCTTTTTGGCATCCCCATCTGCACCAGACAATCTTTGAGGCAGCGTACACCCGAGCCACGCCCACCCTTTCCGCCCCCGGTCCCACCGAGGTTAAAAAACAGAAATTCCTATATCTTCCACAGTTTTAGAGCTAGAGTCACCAAATTTAGTGCCAAGATAGATGTTGACGATCCCTAAAAATAGCAAAAAAAAAAACATTGGATGCAACGCCCATCCATACTGCCCTAGCTGCCCCAAACCACCCCAACCCTTCGCTAAAAACGGGAATGCTTGTATCTTCAAAAGTGTTTAAGCTAGAGTCACCAAATTTGGTAGTTTTATGTGCTCATGTATTAGCAATAAGTAAGAGCGGGCGCGATAGTGATAGCTATAGCGGATAGACTGTGCATATAGTGTTGTTTCAGTTGCCGTTGCGCTCAGTGGTGTTTCGAAGCAAGCGGCGTGCCAACGCACTGTGGGCATTTTACCAAAAACTGGCATTAATTAATGGCTTGCAAACCACGCAAGATATTTTGATTTGGTTTTTTGCGTTAGGTTTGTAAGAACAAAAGGAAAATCATTTTAATAAAATTGGCTTGTTGCCGCCCTTTGTTTTCAACATATCAGGTCGAAATCTGGGAGTCAAGCATGTTTATATAATACTAAAATTTTTTTAAAAATTCATGGATATCGGCCAACTATATAATTTTTACTAGAGATTTGCATAAACAAGAAGTTAGTTTTGGGACATGTAAAAATAAATATATGACAGTTTTTTTTTGCAAAGCGCCCCATAGTGCAGCCGCAACAAACAACGGTAAAAGCTTGTGTGTGTTCGAAAAAGAAGCAACCGCGTTTCATTTCTCATGTCGTCTCAACATTTGACTTATACTAATTAATGCAAACCAACTTAGAAGGGTTGTATAAACTCAATATGAACTTTGTGCAATTAAATAGCAAAACGTGATTACTTCAATATTATGTCTGTGTAATATGTTTGTTCATATTTTGGCAATAAGGTAAGGCGTTCAGAATCAATTAAACACGTTGTAGATAATTTAATAAACTAGCACTTAAATCGACGTTTTTTGTAAGTAATTAAAATATATTATCTATTTATTAAATTATATATTTCATTTTTTTATTGACGATTATTAAATATTTGTACAAGGGGTATTTTTAATTTGTGCATTTTTTGGGTCTCAGCTACGACAATCCAGCACGTGTTGTTGTTGGCTTATGGCTGTTTTTGACTATTTATGTATGTATTTGATTCGGGAGGCAAAATGAGTGTGTGTGTATATTCACGAAAAATAAACCAGTGCTAAACAGTCGCTACCAATATACTAAATAGAATGAAAATATAATAAAATGCCTCCTTAAAAGCGCCTATATTTAACAAAATATTTTGAAAGTAAATATAAATAAGTGTGATTAGAAAATACATTTATATTATTAATATTCGTATGAAATTTATCAGGAGAGAAAACAAACCCTTCTAGGAACTTATGGAAACTACATTCAATCTTCAACCTTCATTGATATGGTTTGGAGCATACATTTAAAAATATATTTTACTTAATTTAATTTCATTATTTTGTCATTACTTCTATTTTGTTTGATAAATTTGAAATGTTACGTATTCTACGTAAAATCTTAGCGGCCGTGTTGGAGACACAGCCTGTTGGTCTTTTTCTAACTATATTTATTTTTTACTTTTTAGTATGATGTCCTTCAAAAGCCGCTTCATGTATGCTTTATATTAATTTTCGCTTCTCTGAGAGTACAAGTGAAGCCAATAAAAATAAAAATCAATGTAAACAAAACTAAATTTGGCTAAAAGATTAAAACATCTATATGCCCATACTGGGAATTGAACCCGGACCGACACTTAAAAATTGGCTAAAACATTAAAATCATTCATTTCCCATGCAGGGATTTGAACCCTGAACCCCCTGAAAAGAGTCAGGCACCCTTATCACTAGACTACATGTGAGTATACCTGATGCGCCTTTAAAACCCAATTTATACTGTTTTTTTTATTCATATAAAATTCGTTATAAGAAATAGAAAACGCATGAGCGTACGAGCTACGTCCTGAAAATAAATTCGTAATAAAGATATATTCGCTATGGGGAAATTCGTTATATGGAGAACAAATCACACTGAAAGTTGAACCAAAAAGTAGTGTTTGCGAAATTAATTCGTTATAAGGGAGTTCGTTATATGGAAGTTCGACTGTTTTACCAAATTATGTGACTCTAGCTCGTCCACTTTGGAAAATACAAGCATTACCGTTTTTAGCATAGGGTCTGATCGACTGGGGGAGGCTAGGGCAGTATTGATAGGCGTGGCACTCCAATTTTGTATGCATTTTTTTGGGGGGTCGTCATCACCAATTTGGTGGCTCTCGCTCAAAAACTGTCGAAGATATAGGCGTTCCTATAAGTAAACTGCGTGGTGGCTGGGGGTGGAATGGGTGGGTGAGGCTGCAAAATTGTGGTTGCAAAATTTTGGGGGCTATTACTAACAACAGCTCTCCAATTTTGCTAGTTCTAGCTGTAGGGGTGGACGAAATTGGTGGATTTATCAATTTTGAGTTATCGAATCTATCGATTTGCCAGCGCCCCATTTATTGTAGAGATTCAATCTGGGCACTTTAATTTACTTTGCTATAGACAAAGACATTTGCAAAGTTTCAAGTCTCTAGTTGCATTTATACAGACGGACAGACAGTAGACGGACCTACGAACAGACACCATGACGGACATTGCACAAACCCATTATATAAATTGCTGGTAAATCTTATAGTATTTTGTTTTTGACACGTAATGTACTTGATGTTGTGTATTTTATATTTGATCAAGGATGCTGTGTTATATAAGTATTTATTTGTAATGTAATGCACACATGTAGTTCATTTTTAACGAAAATAACAAGGCTTAAAAATGTCTTTTGATTTAAATTACAAGTGCTGGGCAATAGCTACAAAAGAAATCGGGCAACTGATTAAGAAGCAAAATCGTTTGAAGTTAATTGAACCACCCGAAGAAAAAGCGATATCATTTAAAATATTTTCCGAACTTTATGTATTATATGTTGAACTTGTAAACAAATTAAGTTATATTGACTTAAACACGTTTCAAGTGCAAAAACGAAAAGTGGTCAGAAATCTAATTGAAAATGCCACACAACAGCTAACTTTGCTAAAGGAAGAATTGAAGGAAATGGAGTTAAGCGAATATGTTTACATTGACAAAGTATTAATATCAAGAAAACTTACACCGCGCGACCTTTTAATATGGCGGGCCCCGCAATTTTTATACCGTCGGCCACTAGATATTCAAAACGTATTGGCAGACAACAAGTTATATATGAGTACTTATGAAAAAGAAGAACAGGATGCAAAAATCTGGAGAAAAGTAAGCGACGCAATTGAACTTATTCAGGCACATGAAAGAGCCCGACAATGTCGTATATATAAGTCAAATATAAAATATGATAAAAAAAAGTACATGGAAGTCCAGCAGAGAAAAAAAGTCAACTATAGGTTTACTTTTAAGCCGAATGCAGCAATGAGTATACCAGTTAAAAGAACTTTATTTACCGCTGATTTTTTAAAAGGCGAAGAGTGCTGCGAAGATTTAAAAAACAAAGGAGATAACATAGAAGAGATTTTTGATGGTAAATATTAGTAAATTGATTTACTATACAATAGTTAATATCCATATCAGTAGCTTAAAAATTCATTTTGAAACCAAAAACAAAGATATGATAATTTATATATTGTGTAGTGCTTTTATTCAATGTTCAGCTGATCCATAATAATAAGTATAAATTAGTATTAATATGCTTTTTGTTCCTTAGTGAGGGGTGAGATTTTTTACATTTATCTTATAAATATCTTATATGTAAAAAATTAGCTGATTATAACTCAATCTCGCCAAAAAGGCAGAACTGATATGATTGATTTTTGGCCCTGAGTTAGATTAAAGATACAATAATCCATATTAGTAGAGTTTTTACTTATTCTTTTTTACTCGATACCGAAGGTAAAGAGTATATTTGGTTTGTGCAATGTCCGTCCTGGTGTCTGTCCGTCTGTGTGTCCGTATGTGCGCAACTTTTTTTCCACACCCTTCAAGCTAGAGACTTGAAACTTTGCAAATGTCTTCATCTATGGCCGTGTAAGATAAAGTGTTAAGATTGAGGTTCTACGATAACTAGGGGGCCGGCAAAACGATAAATTCAATAACTTAATATCGATAAAGCCAGCTATTTCACACGCTCTTACAGCTAAAACTACCAAATTTAGAGAAAGAGCTACTAACAAGCTCCAAAAAACTGCATCAAAAATAGTAGAGCCACGCCCACCTATACCGCCGCCAGCCCCCCCGAAGTTTTAAACCAAAAAAGCCTATATCTTCAACAGTTTTTGAGCTAGAGCTACCAAATTTGGTGCCAAGAAATATGTTGACGACCTCCAACCAAATTCATAAAAACTTTGGATGCCACGCTCATCCATTCTTCCCTAGCCGCCCCTAACCACCCCAACACTTCGCCGAAAACGGTAATGCGTTTATCTTCCATAGTGGTTGAGCTAAAGTCATCAAATTTGGTAGTTAGATAACTATTAACAATCCCCAAAAAACTGCATCAAAGTTTTGGAGCTACGCCCTCCCGTTCCGAGGGCCCTGCAATTTGAAATCAAAAACGCCTTTATTTTCCACATTTTTTGAGCTAGAGCCGTTCAATTTGGTCCCAAGATAGGTGATGAAGAAACCCAAAACCCCCACCCATACCGCCCAAAGCACCCGTTCCACCATATTATACTAACTTTGAGCTAGAGTCACCAAATTTGGTATGAGGATAACAATTAACATCATAAATAGATCTGCAGCAAAACTTTGGACGCCACGCCACCCCATACCAGCCTCCAGCCCCCCTTCCATCATATTTTACTAACTTTGAGCTAGAGTCACCAAATTTGGTATGAGGATAGCAATTATCATCATCAATAGATCTGCAGCAAGACTTTGGTCGCCACGCCCCACCCAATGCCAGCCCCCAGCCCCCCTTCCACCATATTCTACTAACTTTGAGCTAGAGTCACCAAATTCGGTTTGAGGATAGCAATTGACATCATAAATAGATCTGCAGCAAAAGTTTGGATGCCACGCCCCCCCTTACCATCCCCAGCCACCTTTCTTCCAAATTTTACTATTTTTGAGCTAGAGTCACCAAATTTGGTATGAGGATAGCAATTGACATCATAAACAGATCTTCAGCTAAAATTTTTATGTTACGCCCCCCCGCCCATACCTTCCCCAGCCTACCATCCACCATATTCTTTTAACTTGCATTGCAATCAGCTCTCTTTTAATCAGTTTTACTACTGGTATCGAGTATACCGCAGTCGGGTGCGTCCGACTGCAACGATTCTACTTGTTTAACTTAAAATTATTATCGGCTGCTTGAACATTTTTTTGCTTCATATTTCAGCCGATCGTTCGCGGTCTGAAACCACCTCAAAGTGCTGTTAAATGTTTGCTTGTCGCATTTGAATTTACTGCTAAATGCTTCCCGTGTTATAGACGTTAAGGCCAAAGACGATATACATGTTTTCTCCGCAGTTCCTTTCCAAGAGCACTGGACCGCTACTCCATCTGAACATAGTATCTTCCAAATAGTTTTTATGCAGATCTGTGTAAGATGTTAAATGCTATCCTCCTACGAAATTTGGTGACTCTAGCTCAAAGTTAGTAGAATATAGTGAGAGGGTGGCTGGGAGCGATATGGGTGGGGGGGCGGCATCCAAATATTTTGGGTTCTTCATCACCAATCCTGGCACCAAATTTGGTGGCTCTAGCAGCTAGAGCTAGAGTCTAGCTCAAAAACTATGGAAGATATAGGCATTTCTGTTTATAAACAGCGAGGGGACTGGAGAACGGGGTGGCATGGCTCCAAATTTTGGCTGCAGTTTTTTGGGGGTCATTAACTGTTATCTTCCTACAAAATTTTTTGACTCAAGCTTACAGACTATGAAAGATACACGAATTCCCGTTTTTATTTAAGCGTTGGGGCAGTTTTGGGCGGCTATTATGCATTTTTTTTGGAGTCATCATCACCTATCTTGACACTGAATTTGGTGGCTCAAGCTCAAAAACTAAGGAAGATATAGGCATTTCTTATTTCAAATTGTGGGTGGCTGGGGAATGAGGGGGGGATTTTGAGTTATCGAACTTATCGATTTTCCAGCCCCACAGTTATCGAAGAACCGCAATCTTGACTCTTTAATTTACTATGCCATAGATAAAGACATTTGCAAAGTTTCAAGTATCTAGCTTTTTTGGTGGCTAAGAAACGTGTGTTTCGGACAGACAGACGGACATTGTCGGACATTGCACGAAAAAACTAGAGACTTGAAACTTTGCAAACATCTTATCCTATGGGTGGAACAGTGGAAGTGTCAATATAGGGGAGGTTGGCTAACTGGGTGACTTAAAATTCGATAATTTTTTAAGATGATATTCGATAAATCCATATATTTCCCACATCCATACAATTAGAATACAGATATTGGTGACGCCCACAAAACATCATCAATTTTTGTGCCACTGCCAACCATTCAATAAATTTTTAAAGGACACCTCCCGTCACCAAACCCCTTCCTGTGAACAAGCTAATAACCACCTGTTTTAATACTGCTATCGGAGTGTTTAGCAGCCGGTTGTGCCCGACTGCAAAGTTTTTAGTAGATAAAATGTATTGTTTGTTTCAGAACAAAGAAGTCAAACAGTTAACGAACTACGTGATAATGCTGCGTGTCTAATTCAATCATATTGGAGAGCCTATAAAACAAGAAAAATATTTAAAATAAAAAAACAATTTAAAAAGGAGTTAATAGGCATTAGAAAACTTCGAAAATTAAAAAGACCAAATCAGTTTTCCAACTCAGTTCTTGAAATGTATAAAATGGGAATAAAAAAACAACAACTAGATGACGATTTTGTAAAACTTATTATGGATGAAAGGACACGGTTGCTACAAATGCGAGCTCCATGGATGATGGAAGATATTTCCGATCATATTCGAGCATGGTTTCAGGAATTGTAAGCGCAAACTCAATTTAAATATGCAGCCTCGTTGGCAAGCGGGAAGTCATTAAGTCAAGTGATCCGAAACAATTGAAAATGTAAATCACTAACTAAGGCTGGCCAGATAGCGCTTTTCGAATTTTTGTTTACTGTTTCACCTTCATGATTCAATGACGTGAGCCCGCTAACGAGACTGCATAGACAGCACGTCATTAATAACAGTAGTTATTTTAACATATTAAACTAATTTTAATATTAATAAGTTTTAAAATTGATTCATTAATAACAGCTACACAAAAACTGGTAATTTCCACGCCTTTCCCGATCCCGTTAAAAAAGGCACAGTTTTAGTTGTCGTTGATGAAACAATGACACCGTTAGAATTTCAAGGATCTATTAACAAAAAACCAATGACAAAAGATGAAAAGCAAAAATTGGCAGACAAGAGGAGAGCAGAAAAAAAGAAACTTAAGGATAAAATAAAGAAGAGAAAGATTCAAGACGCTAAGCGCAGAAAAAAATTAAAGGATGCCGGAGTGATTGATATTGGCTATGTACTTGCATCTAGCAAACCAATAGGTATATCAAAAACAAGTATAGATGTCAACAAATATCTTTAAATCATATTTTAAGTTAATATTTTCGTTTGCTCATATCTTCTTAACTACTGACCCGATAAAGTTATGGTTTTTTCTTT
Source organism: Scaptomyza polygonia (assembly GCA_035044585.1). Lineage (NCBI taxonomy): Eukaryota > Metazoa > Arthropoda > Insecta > Diptera > Drosophilidae > Scaptomyza > Scaptomyza polygonia. The sequence continues at coordinate 77,750 of JAWNNU010000809.1, read as the reverse complement.
TGTAAGGATTTATTCAAACAAGGTGTAAAAGTGTGTTTTCCATCAAATTTTGCTTTCGCTTTGTGTGATATTTGTAAGTTTCTTGCTTCAAGAAGAAAACGTAATAGTCTTCCAATTTTCTCTTCTCTTTGCTACACTTAATAAATTTAAGCAGTAGAAAATTAAGTTTTGAAAAGAGAATCACAAAGTCGCTGATGGTGAGTAATGTGGAGAAACATCGATAGGTGCCGATATTTATTTTAAAACCATCGATAGTCAAGTTCCGTAATAGAGCCAGTCATAAAAAAAAAATTTATTAAAGCCAATGTTTCATTTAATTATAATTTTTCCTCAAACCATGAAATCGATCCCCAGATATCTATTGGAAATAAGTCTGTTGTGAGTCTGTTTTGTGAACACGATAATTCTTCTTACATTATTCTGAAATTGCTTACATTGGAAAAGTGAGCGCTCAGCGTGATGGTGGTTGGTAATTGAAGCAGAGGGAACTAACTGATTGTGCTACTAAGCAAAAAAAATACTCTTAATTAATGTAACAAATAATTTGAATGAGAATTTTTTCCGTTTTTGGTTTTTGAACACAATTTTATTATATCTTATTTGAAAAAATTTGAAATTCTATATCTGCGTTTAAAAATTGTTAGATAAATTGTAACATCACTCTGTTACGATGCTGTTGTCCTTAAGCATTCTGAATACATATCTTATATGGCATTTAAAAGTTAAATTATTAAATACTTTACGGCACACAATACTCACTTTTATATTAGATATGCTTTTCGTCCTTCTGTTTTCTCTTACACTAGTCGGCATAAATATTTTGACAAAACAATTTTTCGCCTTTCTTAATTTTATTTTAATTCGTTATCTTTTTAAATTTTCATAGAAAAATTCTAATATGATTATTTTAAGTTTGTGTGACCAAAAAGTAAAAATGAACAAAAAATGGTGACATTCTATTAAGCTAATAAAAGTTTTAGCCAAAAATGCATCATTCTGATTTCGTCAAAATAATTATGCCGATTGTGCAAAGTAAAAAGTACTTTCTTTATCGTTGGCACGGATCAGAATTGATTCATTTTGTTTTTCTATCTGTCTTAAATTGTGGAAGACGTGGTATTCATTTTTGTTAGAGAAGAAAAAAAGGCAGTGTATCTTTTGGAAGAGCACTTTCAAATGCGAAATTTATACTAAATTCTTGAACAATCTTCTGAGTTGTCTTTTTTTTTTTTAACAGCACAAATCGAAGCGACGATTAAGCAGTTTGCAATTGACTGGAGAAATGTTGATGAATATCTTAACAAAAATCACGACCCAATTAAAAGTTGGATTACCGAAGAACAGTTGGTTACAATTCATCATGAATTAAGGCATTTAGTTGATGAATACATGCGGTAAGAATAAATATTTAGATTACACAACTATGTTTTCAATTATATATGTAGAAAATTTTATAATGAAACCTGGGTCTTTTCCTTGTCTTGAAACAGTCTGCATTTTCAAATTGTAAAGAAACAAGTAGAAACGTTGCAGTCGGACGCAACCGACTGCGGTATACTCGATACCAGTAATTAAACCGATTAACAGAGGCCTGATTGCAAAGGGGTGCGGATACGGCAAGGGTGTATGCTGTCTCAAAGACTGTCTGGTGCAGATGGGGATGCCAAAAAGTTATCTTCCTTCCAAATTTGGTGACTCTAGCTCAAAGTTGGTTAAAGGTGTGGAAAGGGGGTTGGGGCGCTATGGGGGCGTAGCACCAGATCTGTGTATGATGTTAATTGCTTCCCTCATACCAAATTTGGTGGCTCTAGCTTAAAAGCTGCGGAAGATATAGGCGTTTATGTCTTTAAACTGCGGGGGGCTGGGGGCGGAATGGGTGGGCGTGTCTCCAAAATTTTTGATGCAAAATTTTGCGGGTTGTTAATAACTATCTTCTCCCCAATTTTGGTAGTTCTAGCCTCAAGGGCGTGCGAAATATGCCATAGATAAAGACATTTGCAAAGTTTCAAGTCTCTAGCTTGAAGGGTATGGAAAAAAGTAGCGTTCATACAGACGGACGGACAGACGGACGGACGGACAGGCGGACAAACGGACAGACGGACGGACACCATAATGCACATTTCACAAACCCAATATACTCTTCACCTTCGGTATCGAGTATCAAAACAATAACACACATTTTCACAGACCCACAAATTTTTTTTTTTTTTTTTTTTTAAAGTTTTATTTTATTTACAATCTGTCTTTTAAAGACAATAAGCAAATTTGTTTAAAGAATTACATAACACGGGGAAAGGGTATCACAGATTTCACATATTTGGGTGAATAAAAACAAAAAGAAAAAATAAATAAAAATAAAATAAACAAATAAATAATAAAAATAAAAATGATCAGAATTAGGTCACCAGTGCGGCTCGGGTCTGAACGGCAAGTCCAGGGGATGGCTCCGTTTTAGCCGCCTTAAATGTTGTCTGTTGTCCAGCAGGTTTAAGGCCAAATGGTTAGGGTGACGCTCGAGCATGGAGGAGTATCGTATACCGAATTTGCGGATTTCGCTCCTTACTGAGGGCACTTCCAGGTCTCTGTGTAAGACTGAATTTCTTACGTATGAAGGTGCGCCAATAATCCTTCGGAGCAGCTTGCTCTGGAAACGCTGAATGATTTCAATGTTGGACTCAGCTGCCGTCCCCCAGAGTTGGATGCCGTATGTCCAGATTGGCTTAAGCAGCGCTTTGTAAAGCAACACTTTGTTGCGAGTGCTCAGCTCCGAGCGTTTACCGAGCAGCCAGTTCATTTTAGCTACCTTAAGGTTTAGCTGCGTCCTTTTGGCCTTGAGGTGAGCCTGCCAGTTAAGGCGCCTGTGAAGAGTAAGGCCCAGGTACCTCACCTTATTCACAACTGGAAGGGGTAAACTGTGTAGGCTGACTGGAGGGCAATTGAGCCTGCGGTTTGCAAATGTCATGTGCAGTGACTTCTCAGTGTTTACTGTGATATTCTACCTTAGCAGCCATGGTTGCAGCAAGTCCAGCTGCCTTTGGACGATTTCGGATGCCTCAGCGCGGTCCGTTGCTGAGGCGATGAAGGCTGTGTCGTCAGCGTAGGAGGCAGTAAGGAGCTTATCATGTTGGAGCGCTGGTAAATCCGCAGTGAATAAGGTGTATAATATTGGACCCAGCACACTGCCCTGTGGAACGCCAGCCTGAACACGTTCTAGCCTCGATTTAGAGCTTTCACACCTTACATAAAAGAATCTGTCGGTTAGGTAGGATTTAAGGGTTAGATAGTAAGGAGCAGGCAGCTGGAGCTTGATTTTGTAGAGGAGACCGGCGTGCCATACCCGGTCGAATGCCTGTTTGACATCTAGGAATACCGCAGAGGAGTACTTATTTTCCTCAATTGAGCAGAGGATCGCTTGAACAATGCGATGGCATTGCTCTGGTGTGCCGTGATGCTGTCGGAATCCAAATTGGTGGTCTGGGATCGAGTTGCCTTCGTCCAGTAGCGGCATCACTCTAGCTAAAAGTAATCTTTCGAAAACTTTGGAGAGTATTGCCAGCAGACTGATTGGACGGTAGGAGGCAACTTCATGTTCCGGTTTCCCAGGTTTCGGAATGATAATAACCTCCGCACACTTCCATTGGGATGGAAAGTGGTAGAGATCAAATATTCCATTAAAGATGTTAGCCAGCAGCTGGATCACTTTCGGCGGAAGGCTCTCGAGGGTGACTGAGTCTATTCCGTCATAGCCCGGACTTTTTGTTACTTTCAGGCAGTCAATCTCGCTTAGCACCTCTTCCATCGTGACTCTGGTGATGGGGAGAGCCATCTGGCATGGAGTATCCAGAAAAGCTTGGGTGGCGTCAGCTTTTTCAGCGCAACATGTGCTAAAGGGGGTGAAGGTACTTGCCAAGTACGACACGAACTCCTCAGCCATCTCAGTGCTCGACCTTCACCATGTGCCATTTGAGCTCCGGATGGGAACTTTCCTCGCGGTTGGCCTTTTGAGGTGTTTAGTTGTGCTCCAGAGGCTGTGATCCGGTTTGTTGGGCTCCAGGTTGCGTAAGAAATCAGCTGTGGCATCGTTACGGAGATTGTAGTATAAAGCTTTCAACTCCTTGATGGCGCGGTTGAAGGCCCTTTTGTCCAGCGGGTTGCGAGTTTGCTGCCAAATTCTTCGCAGGCGTCTTTTCTCTCTCAGCGCGTTAGTAATTTCGTCAGACCGGGTGAATATGTCTCTCTGACTTACTGGAGGTTGAGAGATTCGTGCTGGAGGTGTGCAGGCAAAAGCAGATTCGCAGATGTCACGAGTGAGCTTCTCCACAGTTTTGTCGATGTCCTCTCCGCTGTTGAGGCAGACGTTAGGCTCAGTAATCGCTTCAAGCATTGTTTTAAAAGAGTCAATGTTGGAGCTCTTACTAAGTAGCCTGGTGGTGCGTTTGATAAACTCAACCGGGGTGTCCAGCCAAACCTTAACCGCGGTGTGGTCAGAGTGAATGTCGAAATCGGCACCAGTGAGGACTCTGCAGGGGTTGATTCCTCGGGAAATTGCTATATCCAGAACGTCAGGGATTTTCTGGGGATCCGTTGGCAAGTATGTTGGTTGGCCTGACGAGTGGGTGGTCAGATTGAGTATGCCAATGCACGGCATGAGGGCAATCCCCTTAGGGTTATTGCACCTTGAGCCCCACCACGTGTGTTTTGCGTTAAAGTCGCCTCCGACGATAAATCTGGAGCCAGACGAGCTTAAGATTTGCAGGAATGATTGGGTGTCGACTGTGTGTCTTGGAGGAGCATAGCATGAGGCAATCGTTAGGTTTCCAAGGGAGGTGGAAATACTCAGCGATGCCGCTTGTAGCCACGGGAGTAGTGTTGGCGTGTTTTCTGCGTAGTGCAGCTTCGATTTTATTATGATGGCAGCTCCGCCTCTTGCGTTGCTGCTGGGGTGGTTTGCCTGCAGGAGGTCATATCCGCTGATTTTAAAGAAAGATTGCGTGGTTAAATGAGTTTCTGATATTAGCATGACGTCAACGTTGTTCCGCTTAAGGTACAAGTCAATCTCAGGCCTACTCTTGCATAGGCCGTTAGCATTCCATATGACAAGCTTGAGACCTACTTGCATAATTGGGCCAGGACTGTGTTCATCATCAGAGCCATTTGCTCCATTTGAGCCTGCAGTAGTTTAATGATTTGCTCCAGGTGAGCATGGGAGGAGCCGCTTTGCTGCGTGGTTGAGGAAACGTTGGGGCTTTCATAAGAGGGAGCGTTGAAAGTAGCAGAGTTTTTGGAGACTCCAGCATACGTCATTCCCGGCTGAATATAGGTTGAGGGAAGATTTTGGGACAGTGGGTTGATGAACCCGGTTCCCGGGCGGTTACGCACAGTGGCAGAGCGAGTTTGAGTCTTGCCTTGGTCTCTAAGCTTGACTATTTCCTTGTAGACCCTGTAGCCTTTGTAAGAAGCAGTGTGGCTTTCGTTGCAGTTCACGCACACTGGACGCAGGTCCTTGCCTTTCAAGCACTTGTTAGTCTCGTGATTACCTGAGCACTTGACACATCTCCAGGGTTTGTTACAGAAGATTTGGGTGTGGTTAAACTCCTGGCATCTGTGGCATTGAACTGGTTCATTTCTTTTCCTGGGAGGCTCGAAGACAACGACGGCGTTGCACAGGCGTTTGATGGAGAAAACATCTTTGTTGTTCACAGCTGGTCAACAAAGAAGATAGGCAATGGCGCTTTGGTAATTCTATGTTTGGCGTTGGTTAGATGGCGCACTTTGTGGCCAAGCTTGTTTATTTCATCACTGATGAGACTTATTGGAGTGCTGTGGTGCAAGTTCCTGATGACAGCTCTGTACGCTCTTTCATTCTTCAATTGATAGCTGTGGTATTCGACCTTGCTTGTTTCTAGTGCACGGATTAACTTCTTGTAGTCCTCGACGCTAGTGGTCATTACACGAACCTGACCGCCTCTTCCTGCTTTATACGAGAAGTTATCGCTTTTTATGGTATCTACGATAAAGATTAGCATGTCAGTGATGTCGCCAACGGAGGAAATAAAGATGGGGGGAGTCTTGCGGCCAGAGGAGCTCGGAGGAGCTGCGGCAGTTGGAGCGTTTAACTCGGGACTGTCATCATTCTGAGCGAGTAAGGCAAACTTGTTAGAGTTTAGAGCTGCACTTGTAGCTGGCTTGCGTCGGATTACACCGGCCTCAGCTAAGCTCTCGTCGGATCCGGATGATGCCGTATCAGTTGATGAATCGGACGAACGCTTCTTGCGTTTCACTACTGGATACGTCTGCTTTTTCTTGAGAGGAGTTGACTTCCGGGAGACAGTCTGCCACGAGACGGGTCCCGCAGCACAACCGCTCATCTCAATGTCTTTGGTCATTCTGCAGGCCAATATTGGCCGCAAAGTTTTTCGGTTCACTAGTGGGCCGAAAAGCTTAATTTTTGGGCGCAACCTAATAAAAGAAGTAACTTCACTTGTCGTTGATCACTAATAGTCACTTTTCACGATTTATGCCACTATTGTGGGCTTGTCTTTGATAATTTGCGAAAATTTAATTTTTTCTGCTTTATTTTTTCACAAACACGTGCTGTCAGTTCAGGTGTGAACAAGTTTTGACAAGTGAAACTGGTGCATTTGGACGCAACCTATTGTGATGGTTTGGTGGGACACAAAGCAATGACTTTTACCACTAAGCAGAAAATAATATAGAGCCTTTATTCAGTACGGCGAATCATATCATTCAGTACCAGTGCGATTGGATCCAAAATTTTTGCAGACAAAGCTGGCCGCGCAGAAACTGCAAGTCATTCCTTTGCCTGCTTTGCTTGCGAACGGTGAGCAACAGCAGACTCGAGGCGCTGGATCCAATCGTTATGTAAATGAATGCGAGCTCGCAGCCAGTGTGAGCTGTTTTTTGATAGAGAGTTCGCGCGGGGGGTAGGCAACCAACGGGCATAATGCATTAGTATATGAATACGTGTGAGTTTGGTTTGGCTGGGCTGCCTGCTTTGTGCTTTGCCTAGATTTTTATACTCGATACCGAAGGTAACGAGTATATTGGGTTTGTGCAATGTCCGTCATGGTGTCTGTCCGTCTGTCCGTCTGTATGTTCGCAACTTTTTTCCACACCCTTCAAGCTAGAGACTTAAATCTTTGCAAATGTCTTTATCTATGGCATAGTAAATTAAATTGTTAAGATTGGAGTTCTACGATAACTAGGAGGCTGGCAAATCGATAAACTCGATAACGCAAAATCGATAGATCCAGCTATTTCGCAAGCTCTTACAGCTAGAACTACCAAATTTGGGGAGAAAATAGCTACTAACATCCCCAAAAAACTGCATCAAAAATTTTGGAGCCAAGCCCACCCATTCTGCCTTCAGCCCCCCCGAAGTTTAACACTTAAAATGCCCATATCTTCTACAGCTTTTTAGCTTGACACATCAAATTTGTTGTAGTTGTTTACGATCCCCAAACAAATTCATAAAAACTTTAGATGCCACGCCCATCTTTACTGCCCTATCCGCCCACAAACACCCCAACGCTTCGCTAAAAACAGTAGTGCGTGTATCTTCCATAGAGTTTGAGCTAGAGTCACAAAATTTGGTAGGTAACAACCCCCAAAAAACTGCATCAATGTTTTGGAGCCCCACCTACCCATTCAGCCCTCAGCCCCCCGCAGTTTAAAAACATAAATGCTTATATCTATTACAGTTTTTGAGTTAGAGCCACCAAATTTTGTGCCAAAATAGGTGATTATAGCCCCCGAAAAATTGCATAAAAACTTTGGATGTTACGCCAATCCATACTGCCCAAGCTGCCGCAATGCTTCATTAAAAACGGGAATGCGTGTATTTTCCAAAGCGTTAAAGCTAGAGTCACCTACTTTTGTATAAAATAGCTATTAACGATCCCCAAAAAACTGTTTCAAAGCTTTGGAGCCACGCCTACTCCCCCTGTTCCCGAGCCTCCTGCATTTTGCTATCAAAAACGCCTATATTTTCCACGTTTTTTGAGCTGGAGACGCCAAATTTGAGCCAAGATTGGTGATGAAGAAACTCAAAAAATTTGGATGGCGCCAACCACCCATACCGCCCCCAGCCCCCTTTCACCATATTCTTCTAACTTTGAGCTAGAGTCACCAAATTTGGTGTGAGGATAGCAATTAACATCATAAATAGATCTGCATACCAGCCCCCAGCCCCCTTCCCACAAATTTTACTAGTTTTGAGCTAGAGACACCAAATTTAATATGAGGATAGCAATAAACATCATTAGTAGGTCTGCAGAAAAACTTTGGACGCCACGCCCCCCATACCAGACCCCAGCCCCCCATCCACCATATTCTACTAACTTTAAGCTAGAGTCTCCAAATTCGGTTTGAGGATAGCAATTGACATGATACATAGATCTGCAGCAAAAATTTTGATGCCACGCCCTCATTCCGCTCCCAGCCCCTACCTTTAACAAACTTTGAGCTAAAGTCACCAAATTTGGAAGGAAGATAGCTTTTTGTCATCCCCATCTGCACCAGACAATCTTTTAAGCAGCCTACATCCCTGCCGTATCCACACACCTATGCTTTGTCCACAAACAGCAAGATTGTATTTGTGTACGCGTGTGTATACGCCGCGCATCATTGCCAAAATGCATTAAAAAGTACAACAACCAAAAGTACTTTTAACTGTTTTTTGTTGCTTTTCGGCAACGCTGTACGCGCGGTGTGTATTTTTGTTATTTTCACAAAATTGTAAATCAGCAGATCTTGAGTTTTGCCTCTATATGCTTATTAAAGTCAAAGTTGAAAGGGTAGTATCACTTAATATTAGCTTTGTGCAATTGAATAGCAAAACTTGAAATTCTTTAATATTATTTCAATTGTACATGTTTGTTTATATTCTAGCATTGTTTGTCTACTCTGTGTATTGCACATAAATTGTTATACATAATTTATTTAATTTTTAATTGTTAGCTTATAAAATCAAAATGCTTGTTTGCTGCAGTAGCAATTGCAAGTTGGTTGGAACAACCATCCAAGATTTGATATTGTGTAGATTATGCGACAACATGATACACATGAAATGTGCTGGCTTTACAGCCAAAATTAGGGACTGCTTGCTGGCTGACAAAGCCCTGAAATGGTACTGTGAGCCCTGCAACGAGGTGGTGAAGGAAACTTCCCAATTTATGAGGCAGACTCATGCTGGTTTTAAGGCTATGCATGTTGCTTTTAACAACCTGCATACGTCATTTAAAGAGCTAGAGTCTAATTTCAAAAATGGAAAGGTGATGACCGAATCTCCGAAGCGAAAAAAGACTTCGGGTCTTAATCCACTTACTGCCCCACCTGTTCCGCCCACTAAATCCCTTCTGGTGCCTAGCATTAATCCGCCAGCGGGTATTTCTGCTAGCCCGCTAATGTTATTTAACTCGCCTGCTTGAAATTTAAACTCTAACAGTCATTCTAACAACTTAACTCCCGATCTTTCAGTTTCAACAGCCAACTAATTATACTTTAGGTACAGCAAGGGTCCACAAGCCTCTTGGTGTTGTCCCGGTAAATAAGTTCATATTCGTGTCTAATTCTACTTTAGGTACAGCAGGGGTCCAAAAGCCTTCTGTTGTTGTGCCGGTAAATAAGTTCATATTCGTGTCTAGGCTTGCCTCCGACACTTCATTGGAGGACGTAAATGCCTACGTTAAAAGTAAAATTGATTCCCCGCGTATTACTGTGGAAAAGTTTAAATTTAATCACGCCCGAAGCATATCTTCTTTAAAGTTAAGTGTTCCGCCCGAACTTTTCACAACAATTTGTTCTGAAAAGTTTTGGCCACCGCAGCTCGTCGTGAAAGAGTATGTCAATAGGCAGTAATAATAATGGAATAAGAATAAGTGGTGCACCGCCTGTTAGCCACCCTGTTGCCTCCACCTCCACGGCAAAAAACCATCAAAAGTAGTTAGCTTGGCCTACCAAAATGTAACACTAAACTTGCTCAGTTGTATGTTAACAGCTTATCCTTTGTTTCACAAATTGTTGCACTGAAAGAAACCTGGTTGAAACCCAAAACATCTGATGATTATGTGTTTCCTAATAATTATAACTTGTACAGATGCGATCGCACCTCCCGCAAGGAGGATGGTGTTCTCATTGCTGTTGATTCTTGCATTTCTTCTGAACAGATTTATTCCGGTAGTGTTCCAGACATAGAGTTTTTATGTGTTAAAATATTGTTTAGTGGTCGTTCTTTGTATATACCTTGTTCATATATTCCACCACATTCTGATAATAACGTTGCAACTTGTTTTGTCGTTTCCTGAAGATACCTACCATCCAACCTTAGAACTATCCTTAGAAATTTTTAGCCTTAGTCCACTATCTAAAAATTCTATAAAAACTCGTTGCTTTCGTAAAACTAACTTTGCTAAATTAAAAGATTTTCTTCTGCATACTAATTGGTCTCACCTTTATTCTTGTAGTGATGTAGAAACTGCGATTTCTATATTTTATGAGACCTTGAATTCAGATTTGGATATCTGTGTTCCCCTCACTTACCCTTCAAGTGAAAATAAACCACCTTGGTTTACGAGGGAGCTATCAAAATTGAAAAACGTGAAGACAAAAGCTTATAAAAGGTTTAAAAAGTCCGGAATTACTGTAGATTTGTCTTCGTATATAGTGGCAAGGTCTAATTTTATTTCTGTTAACACTTCTTGTTATAATAATTATCTAGATTAAACTTTTCACGTGGTCCCATACAGTTTTATAAATTTGTCAACTCTAAACGTAAATGTCCAAGCTTGCCATCCTCAGTTTACCTCGATAGTACGAAAGCCAGTTCTGATCAGGCTGGGGCCGATCTATTTATTTATTTTCAATCAGTATACTCAACGAGTTTATATAGTTGCAGTAATTCCTATCCTTTTGAAGTTCACTCGTCCAATTGCATATATGTCCCAGTTGTTACTGAGTGCACGCTCCTAAGTGACCTCAACTCTATCAAACCTGGCTACTTGCCCGGTTCAGATGGAGTGCCAAGATGTATACTTAGATACTATGCGGATTCACTTTGTAAGCCATTACCTAAATTATTTAACTTGTCGGTTTACTCAGCTGTGTTTCCTGCTATATGAAAGAATGTTTTATTATTCCACTTCATAAAAATTCTTCTTAGTCTGACGTTAATAACTATACGAGTATATCCAGGTTGTCTGCCATTCCGAAAGTCTTTGAAAAATTAGATACTCTCAATTACAGCATATGTGTAGTTTAAATATATCCCCTTATCAACACGGTTTTGTTAGACTACCACCAAGCATCTTGAATTCACCTCGCTTGCTATAAATGGAATCCAGGCCAACATGCAAACTGACGTCGTTTATACAAATTTTAGTAAGGCATTTGATTCAGTTAATCATTCTTTGTTGCTTCAAAAATTAAATATTATTGGATTTTTAGAGAAACTCGTGTCGTGGCTTTCGGCGTACTTGTGTGGTCGAACACAAAAAGTTGCTTTTAAATCATCTATATCCTAACCTATTTCTGTTACCTCATGCGTACTCCAGGGGAGCCACCTAGGACCTTTGCTATTAAATCTTTTGCATAAAGATCTTCCAACTGTTATTACTTAATCGCGTGCATTTATGTTTGCTGATGATGTGAAGCTTTGTTTTACCAACAACGATACTTCTCTGTGTAACTCACTTCAGTCGGATTTGGGTGCGTTGTCGTCCTGGTGCCGTTATAACTTACTAAATTTAAATTGTTCAAAATGTAAAGTCATGTCTTTTTGTAGAAGTACTTATACTGCTCACTTGCTTGATGCTTCACCACCTGACCGTGTCCTTGAATTTAAAGATTTAGGTATTATTCTTGATCGTAAATTAAAGTTTGACTCGCATGTATTGTCAATGGTCAATACGGCAATTAATGTCATTGGCTTCATCAAGCGGTGGTCGAAAGAGTTTAATGATCCCTACACTACTAAAACGCTTTATACATCCCTAGTGTGTCCCATCCTGGAGTATGGATCTTGTGTGTGCTCCCCGCAATATGGGATTCAACAGTATAGAATTGAGTCTGTGCAGAAGAAATTTCTTTTATTTGCCCTAAGAAGTTTTAACTGGGTTCTTGGAATAGACTTACGCCCGTATTCAAGTAGACTTCTTTTAATTAATCTTCCCTCCCTGTTGAACCGTAGAACTATGCATGGAGTTGTATTTATTACTATCCTACTTAACGGTAAAATCGACTCATCAGTTCTTTTGATTCGCATAAATATAACTGTCCCTATTAGATCTACCCGTTTCTTCACATCACTTAGCCTCGATCGTTGATCGTTGCTCGAGCAACTATTTAATTCATGAACCATTTCGAATTATTGGTTCTGACTTTAACCGACTTTATTCCCGTGTCTCTTTGGAGACCTCAATTCCAGTACTAAAACGATCTATCCTTTCTGTCTTATCTAATCATAACGACTAATCAATAATCTTGCACTGGTATGATTGGGTTTTTCCCAATCCACGCAACAAATGTTGGACCAGCTATTTTAATGTTGAATTTTCCAGAGCGTTTACGTTAACTTTTCAAATTTTTTATCTTAATTTTGAACTTTATTTCAGATATAAATGTAATATTTTTTAATTAATTAAGGGCCGGTTTCTCAATCTCCGGTTAGCGTAACTATCCCAAGTTTAGTCAAAATTGAGTTTCTCAATGTTTGTTTAGGAGCGAGCGATAAACTTAACTGATGCCTGATTGCCGGCTAACATTTATGCTTCATTAAAGGGCCGATATAAATATCGCTAAAACCATCGTTAGGCAAACACCTTACTGAAACCGTCACTTGCATTGTATTTAATTTATTATTTTCAAAAATATTTTGATTTGATCCTACAAGAACATCAACTGCATGCTCCTCAGCAACCGAAACATTTTTCAGCCAGGCTCAATAAAATAATGTTTAAGGCATTTGATTTGAATTAGGCAGTCACTAAACAAAAAAAAAAAATACCATACCAAACATCTGATTTTCGGCCCTAATTTAATTATCCTTTTTTATATTATAATTAGAATTAATTTTGATTCATGTCAGCTGCTCATAGCTGACAATAAATAAATAAAAAAATAAATAAATAAAATCTTAACCTGAAAAAACAAACATCAACATAAATAACAAACAGAAAAAATTCGTCCGCATCAACGTCTTACCCGAACGAAAAGCATTTTGCGACTGGCAACTGGTACACAAAAAAAGAGAGCACAAACTCGCATGACACTACCTTATTAATAGTATCATGCTACTGCAGCTCTTGATGAAATAACAGCTCATACATGGTTGAATTATACAAGGTTAAGTCATGCGCGGCAGAAGGAGCCTGTTGATAAGACCATGCGAGTGCAAGAGAGATAGCATAATTGCTGTTTCGATATTGCTTCATCGTCTTGTTTTCGTGAGCAAAAAAGAGATAGAACGATGTGTGATTTTGTTTATATTTTTCAACAGAGGTTCTAATTTCAGAGCGTTCTGTGTTTTTGGCTACATGTGTAAACAACAATTTAAACTGATTATGTAAATTAAATAAAATGACATGAAACATGTATAAACGTATAAAACATATAAACATAGTTCTAAAAAATTAACATAACCTTAAAATTCCACGAAAAATTCGTCCGCACTCACAACTTATCACGTTGACAGCATGATGGAATAACATATGGTGGTCCCGTCGGCAGCCGAAGTTTTACGAAGTATCCACTTATTTCAAAGCACGTTTGCGTGTTGAAGAGAAAGGTTATTTACGGACGATTTTTGTTCCTTGTTCATTAACCCTTAAGCGCACACTTACGAATATGAAATATTGCAAATTTTGCTGTAAAGTTTATATTTTAAAATTAAGTACCTAAACCACAACATTTCCATTAAAAATCAAAAACAGCGTTTGATTGGTAATTCAAAACTGTTAAAAATTAAACTTTAAAAAAATTTCTCGTCTTTTATTATAAATGCCATATTCAAACCCTACGGACATGCTAAGGGTTAATCAACAATCACATTGCAGCCTCACTCACACTCAATACGACACTCAGTATACTTCGTTCATTTCACTCGCACATATTGCAAGCATACAATAAGTGGATGGCTGTTGCCGACGGGACCACCTAATGTTATTCCATCATGGTCGTAGCGAAGCCAGCAAGCCGAATGACATCGAGTTCGCCCACAATTCACGAAGCAACAAATGGCAGTCCCACGAGAGAGAAAAAAAGCCCCTGAACAGAAATGTTAACTTATTTGGGAAATAGCTGTTTGAACCCTCTATAAGTATAAAATCTCGTTGCCTTTGGAAATGGGAGCAAGATACAAGCGAATAAACTAGCGAATAAAAAAGTCGGTTTCTAATCGGTTGTTCTTGTTTTGGTTATTGCTTCTTTGTTAACAATACAATATTTTCTTCTGCTGTACTTATGCCTGCTGGCTTATCGCTTTTGACGCTTGCCGTAAAGCAGCAAAGCACAATTGCATATACATAAGATACTTCGTTGGTAAGGTGCATATCAGTTGCTAGTGCACGTGTTTTGTGGGGTGGGATAGGTGTCAAAAGGTCACAGAATACATCGAGCAGACTAGTTATCTTTCATATCATATTAATTATACGAGGTCAGTTATGCCATTTGTGTATGTGTGCTTGTGCGTGTGCTCTTTTTCCTTATTAATGCGCTTGAGTTTAAAAAACACACAATTTTGTCTTCCAAGGCAGGCATATATCAGTTTTGGTGCTGCTCATCATACATACTCTGCCCAATATTTACTCTATTGACTGTTCAACCTTTTTAACCATCGCAACGTCCAAGTTCCTTCACAAATAGCGAAAGTGTTTTCAGTAATGCATACGTAAAAGTAATTTGCCGAAAACTCGGAATAAAGTAAAGCAAAATACAATAATGTGCCGGCAGACCTAGCCAGAGACTCTAGCTGGACGCTTGCTTTTTAAGCTGTGTGCCTATTGCTTTCATGCTTTCCGCTGACCCACCGCCTCTCCTTTAATCAACGGGCCGCTGAACGCAAAGCGCAACTGAGACAAACAAACTCGTTGCCGGCTTGTCGTTGCTGAGACGCACACGCTGCTCCATGAAAATATACCCTTTGTTCCAATATTCAATAATTGTCAATGAATTTTCTCACGTTTAGCTATAGAATTGCACAAGGTTCATATAAGACGATACCACCCTTTCATAATGGGAAGCAGCAGGTATATTCAAGCAAAACTCTAAATTTGCCAGTTTCACAATTTTATAAAATGTTGTTACAACGACAAGAGAAATGAAGTGCGGCAACTATTTATTGGGCCGTACGCATTGTACACTTTCGGCCACTACAAAAAGCTAAACAATGATGGCTTCCTGTGCACTAGCTGGCATTGTAGCGAGTAAAGTGAAGAAACAAATACTGGCCTTTTGCCATTTCCCCATTCGCTTCCAAAATGCAGTGTTTTTCAAAAAAACATACCAGCTCTGGTTTCCAGTCTGTTTACATAGTTCGTTTCTGCAGCTGGTCGACGTCAATGAGTAATGACAGCTCTCGAAAGTTTACGGATGGTCATGCACGACTTTATTTGAGCTGGCAGGTTTGAACTCCGCTCTGTTAGGTTTGCCTGAAAAGGAGTATGATGGTTTTAGTGCAGCGGCAGCGAATAACTGTACAAGACGAGGTCTTGCTACTCGAACATAAGGAATGTGTTTGCTGCTTTGCATTCGCTTTGTTTTGTCTGCGCTCAACAGCAGAAAACCAGCCAAATGAGACAGTTGAGCCACAAAGCTCTGCTGTATATAAAAAAAAATTCATATGTATCTATGATTTCCGAGTGTTAAATGGATTAAGTAATATTTAAAGTTTATTTTGCGCATTGTATTTTTAACATATTTTGTAAGTTTTTCATCATTTTGTAATTTAGCTTAACACATACATTAAATCGCGAGCAACGTCGGTGAACCAGCTTGTTCCGTTCGACCCATAAGAAGAGAGAGAGACCTGCACACACTTTCTAATCGACGATACCGCCCATGATACAATTAATATGGTAGTGTCATGCGAGCAAGCCAGTACCTACTGATTTGAACATGTGAGTGCGAGGGAGACAGCCATGAAGCTCTCTTTATTTTACTCTCTTGAGCCTGTTAAAGGGCTGTTTTGCAAGTGCGATAAAGTAAGGTATAGAAAATGTTTTGTTGTATGTATACGGCCGATACATTTTGGTTGCTTTGTTGTGACATTTAGAATAAAATAAATATTCATATTCAAATAAAAAACATTTATTATTATTATTTTTAAGTAGTATTTTTAATAGTTTTTTATTTTTAATTATGTTTTGTTTTTGTATTTTTAATTTAGTATTAAGGTTTTTGATACGTAAATGTATTCTTATCTTAAAATAAACTTTTTTTACATCGTTGGGCAATTAATTTTTTAAAACGTTTGAATTTGTACCAACTGTTTTTTGGTACAAGTACAAATCTAACCTAATAAACACACATGAACAGAAATAACAAACAGAACGAAATTCGTCCGCACGGACGTCTTACCACAACGACAAGCACTTTGCGACTGTCGATTGGTATCAGAAAAATGAGAGCGCTCTCTCGCATGACACTACCATATTATTGTATCATGGCATGACACTACCATATTAATTGTATCGTGATACCGCCACTTCTATCAAAACAACTCAGAGTTGCACTATTCAATTTAAGCACTCAAATGATAATGATAATGAAAACTGATAAATGATAATCGATTAAAGAACCGCAACAATTTAACCTGCGTCTTAATCTAAATCACACATGTATGCCTTACATAACAAAAATAATTAATAAAAGTTGTTCAATCTTATATTCAAATATTTTTATTATTGTATATTGTACAAAATGCACAGAATTTAAGCAACTGTATAAAAATATAGTAGTTAAAACCGGTGAGAAACCGGTTTTATACCGAATCAATACGATTTTCGAAGCGGTTTGCATCAGCGTTGCCGTAAAAAGCAAAAACTAAGCTAAATGACAACAACCAAAATTAAAACGTCTATGTAGTTGTTGGTTTCAAAAACTTGCCCGCAAATTTTTTAGTTTTATAGAATTGGGGATGGACATATGTATTTTATTGTAATATAATTTTTGTACACCACTTTAACGAATTTATTAATGAAAATTAAATTATGATCGAATATTTATTTATTTATTGTCAGCTATGAGCAGCTAACATGAAATTAAAATTTATATAAAATAATTATTGTAAAAATAATTAAATTCAAAGTAAATTTTAAAATTATATTTAAATCTGAAATCAATTTAAAGTAAACGTTAACATTAAAGCTCTGGGAAATTCAACAAGAAACTTAGTGGTCCAACATTTGTTGCATGGATTGGGAAAAACCCAAAAAACCCAATCAGAACAGCGGTAGATTAGTGATTGGTGGTTACGTTCTTGAGTTGAGGTATCCAAGTAGACACGAGAATAGAGCATGTTATAGCCAGAACATAGTACCCGAAATGGTTCATGAATTAAATAGTTGCTTGAGGAACGATCAAGGATAAGAGGTTAAAAGTTTCGGATAGATCTAATCGAAACATTTAATTTTATTCGACTTAATAGAACTGATGAGTCGATTTCATCATTGAGTAGATTAGTGATGAATACTACACCATGCATAATTCTACGATTCGAAAGGGAAGGAAGATTAAACAAAAAGAAGTCTACTTGAATACGGAGGTAGGTCTATCCCAGAAACCCAGTTAAAACATCTAAACGCAAACAGAAGAAATTTCTTCTGCACAGATTAAATTCTATCCATACTCCAGGATGGGACGTACTAGAGATGAATATAGCGTTTTAGTAGTGTTGGGATCGTTAAACTAATTTGACCACCGCTTGATGAAGCCAAGGACATTCATGGCCTTATTGACCATCAACGATATGTGAGAATCAACTTTTAATTTGCTATCAAGAATGATGCCTAAATCTTTAATTTCAAAAACGATGACAAGTGGTGAAGCATCAAGCAAGTAGTGAGCATTATGAGGGAAACCTCGACAAAAGGACATGATTTTACATTTTGAACAATTTAGTACAGTAGTAAGTTAGATAGAGAATCATCATTATAGTTGAAACATAGCTTTACATCATCAGCAAACATATAAACAAGAGAGTTTGTAATAGCAGCAGGAAGATCGTAAATAAATAGATTAAAACGCAATGGTCCTAGGTGACTCCCCTAGGGAACAACAGAGGTAACAAAAATAGAATTCTATACAGAAGATTTACATACTATTTTTTGTGTTCGGCCACACAAGTACTCTGAAAGCCACGACAAGAGTTACGCTGGAAATCCAAAAATATCTAATTTATGAAGCAACAAAGAATGACTAACAGAATCAAATGCCTTACTAAAATTTGTATAAACGACGTCAGTTTGCATGTTGGCCTGGATTCCATTTATAACAAGCGAGGTGAATTCAAGAAGCTTGGTGGTAGTAGATCTTCGTCTAACAAAACCGTGTTGATAAGGGGATATATTTAAACTACACATGTGCTGTAATTGAGAGTATCTAATTTTTCAAAGATTTTCGGAATGGCAGACAACCTGGATATACTCGTATAGTTATTAACGTCAGACTTAGAAGAATTTTTATGAAGTGGAATAATAAAAGATTCTTTCCATATACCAGGAAACACAGCTGAGTAAACCGACAAGTTAAATAATTTAGGTAATGGCTTACAAAGTGAATCCGCACAGTATCTAAGTATACAACCTGCCACTACATCTGGACCAGGAAAGAGGCCTTGTTTGATAGAGTTAAGGTCACTTAGCAGCGTACTCTCAGTAATATCTGGAACGTATATGCAATTTGACGTTTGAACTCGAAAAGGATAGGAATTATTGCAACTATTAGGGAATTCAGTAGGTATGCTATCGTCGTAAAGTTTATATATAATACAGTGTAGCTAGTGAGAGCACTTTTTAAGTTTCTTTTGTTGTATTTGTGCTTAGTCAGCTGTTTGACAGTTCGATGACAATACAATCGACAGTTAAATTGAATTGAGCAAGAAAAATGCAACATTGTATGGAATAGGAGATGGTGGAACAATAGGCATGATAACAGATCAAGGGCAGCAGAACGAAGAAAACTTTGCTTTTGTCGCTTCGGCCACTGTTAAAAACATCAGTTTAGTCTTTTTTAACATCCAAAACATGCCTAGTGTGACCTAATTTCATTACATTATAATCTCGAAAAAAGCTGTTTTCATACATAGTCTGGCAACCACACAATGACACATATAGTAAAATGTTAGCAAACATACATATAGGGGCATCTTTGCTTTGTTAAACATGCTTCCGTGTGTTTGTTTTAAGGGTTTCAGATAACAACTTAGTACCTTAAGACGAAAGAATAGCTACTAAATACCCTATATATAAACTCGACTGATTGAAAATACTCAGCAAATAGATATCAAGGCAAACCGAGGATAGCAAGCATGAAGATTAACGTTTTAAGTTATTAAATTTATAAATTTGTTTCGGATCTGGGTAAAAGTTTAATCTGCATCGATTGAGAAAAATTATGGAAACATGAAGTGTTTACAGAAATAAAATTTGACTTTGCTTTGTATGTTTTATAGTACATCCAGACTTTTTAATCTTTTTCTAGGATCTTGTCTACATTTTGATAGTTCCCTCGTAAACCAAGGTAGTTTATTTTCACTTTCAGGACAAGTGAGGGGAACACAGATATCTAAATGCGAATTCAAAGTTCTATGAAAAATGGCAATGGCAGTTTCTATATCACTACAAGAATAAATGTGAGACCAATTAGTATGTTGAAAAAGATCATTCAATTTTGTAAAGTTAGTTTTACGAAAACAACGTGTCATTAAAGAATTATTAGATGCTGGACTGAGGTTAAGAATTTCAAAGGAAAGTTCTAAGGTTGGATGGAAGGTCGACTAACATTACTACAATCTGAGTCGAAAACAAATATCAAATCTAAAATTTTTTACTACAGTTATGCACCCTGTTAACTTGTGATAGGCCTAACTCTAGAAGGCCATCAATAAAATAATCAAAAGTGGCCGGCAATTGTGCCGAAGATGTGTCATTCGCAAATCATACAACATGTGGCAAATTAAAATCACCAACCACTATAATGTGATCCATATCCGTCAACAACGACGAAACAAGTTGCAGGGTATTCAATGTTATTATCAGAATGGGGAGGAATATATGAGCAAGTAATATACTAAGAGCGGCCGCTACATAATATTTTAACACATAGAAACTCAATATCCGGATGATCATGAGAATGAATCTGTTCAGAGGAAATAGAAGAGTCAACAGCAATGAGAACACCGCTCCCTTGCGGGGGGTGCGATCGCATCTGTACAAGTTATAATTATTAGGAAACACAGAATAATCAGATATATCAGGTATTAACCAGGTTTATTTGAGTGCAACTATCTGTGAACCAAAGGCTGTGCACTACTGATTCTTATGCCAGTATTAATATTCATCGCCTGTTAACATACTCCTTTACCACGAGCTTTGCAGGCCAAAATTTTTCTGAAAAAATTGTTGCGAAATGTTTGGGCGGAACACCCTACTTGAAAGAAGACATGCTTTGGGAATGTTTAAACTTAAACTTTTCAGCATTAATATATTTGGAGTCAATTTTAGCCTAGACACGAAAATATATATGTTAATAAGCACACCAGCAAGAGGCTTGTGGGCCCACAGTACCCACAGTAGTACCCACAGTAGAATTAATAGGCACGCATTCTGTTGATATGGAATGTTCATTAATAGGATATTAAAGTCGTAATTGATTGTGTTAATATTGGGGTTTCTTAAAAACAACATTAGAAGATATCAGTCATGACCGCATATATATCAAACGAAAGGAAATCAAGTTTATTTGATGTTGAAAAGAAATAAACCTAATTCATCAGAGAGTTTATTTTTTAATTTCAAAACAAGTAAAAAGGTTGCAGTAGGACGCAACTGACTGCGGTATACTCGATACCAGTAACAAAACCAATAAAAAGAAACCTGATTATAATGGGGTGCGGATACGGCAGGCGTGGACGCTGCCTTAAAGATTGTCTGATGGAGGAGGGAATGCCAAAGAACTATCTTTCTTCCCTCTATGAGGGAAGGGGGGCTGGATTTGGTAGGGCAGGCGTGGCATCCAAACTTTTGCTGCAGATCTGTGTATGATGTCATCAGCTATTCTTCTACAAAACTTGGTAACTGTAGCTTGTTATATACCGAAATAAAATGTCTATGCGATCTGTTAAACTAGTGAAATGTCTTCGTTTGGTTTTCATATAAACGACTAGCA
Organism: Scaptomyza polygonia; assembly: GCA_035044585.1. Taxonomy (NCBI): domain Eukaryota; kingdom Metazoa; phylum Arthropoda; class Insecta; order Diptera; family Drosophilidae; genus Scaptomyza; species Scaptomyza polygonia. The sequence goes on along the minus strand of JAWNNU010000809.1, from coordinate 56,351 downwards.
AAAACAGCCTGTGGGGGGTTCGTTGAACAATCCAACTAAGTTTACGCACGAGTTCGAATATTATCAAAAGATAGAAAACCTAGTCAAAATTATAGGAAAGAGGGGACAGATGAAAAAAGATACCTACTTCTTCAATCCAGACTCTTTTATCTTATAACTTCAGCATGCAAAGATGTTGTAGCAGCTGATTTGCGACACAGCCCTACCCTTACTAAGATTTTTTCTGCGCGAGAAAATTCTGAAAAGCTCCCAAATTTAGTTTCCCTGTCATCTTCTTTTAGGCAAGAAAACTGTGTTTAGTTAATTTTAACTATCCAATTCTTATTCTATATAAATTCATTGAAATTGGTTATAAACATTTGTTCCATTTATAATGGTAATCGAAATTCACCTTAGTGACCAAATTCGGGAGGAAAATAGCAAATGACGACCCCCAAAGATCTGTCAATTGGGCATCTAGCCCTATGAACATGGGTACACATCATATGTCGCGTCTTTGACTCCCATAAATGCAAATTGCGTCAAAACACCTGCATTAATTTTAAGCTTAACTCAAATTACAACACAATGCATTTCAACCTATATACCTTCAATTGCTTAAATTTCCTGAATTGCTTGGGATGCTACCCATTGTAGGAGTGATAATTTCACGCTCTTAAAGGTAAATTTTAAACGGGCAGGGTGGTGTGGCGTGGCATCTTGAGTTTTAATTCAGTTTTTCGGGGGTTGTCATCACCTATATTGGCACTAAATTTGTAGCTCTAGCTAAAAAACTGTAGAAGACAAAAGCATTTCTTTTTTTTTTAACCACGGGGGGTGGCTTGGGGCGGAATGGGTGGGTTGGGCTCCAAATCATTGGTGCGGTTTTTTGAGGGTCATTAACAGATGTCTTCCTATAAAATTTTGTGACTCTAGGTCAAACACTATGGAAGATACACACACTGCCGTTTTTAGCGAAGCGTTGGGGCGGTTGGGGGCGGCTAGAGCAGAATGGATGGGCATCCACAGTTTTTATGAATTTTGTTGGGGGTCGCCAACACCTATTTGGTGGCTCTAGCTCGAAAACTGTAGAAAATATAGGCAATTTTGGTTTTAAACTGCGGGAGCTGCGGGCGGATTAGGTGGACGTGGCTCCAAAATTTTAATGCAGTTTTTTTGTGGTTTTTAGAAGCTATCTTCTCTGTCCATTTGGTAGTTCTAGCTATATGGGCTTGTGAAATAGCTGGACTTATCGATTTTGCGTTAACGAGTTTATCGATTTGCCAGCCTCCTAGTTATCGTAGAATTCCAATATTGACATTTTAACTTACTATGCCATGGATAAAGACATTTGCAAAGTTTCAAGTCTCTGACTTGAGGGGTGGGGAAAAAAGTTGCGAACATACGGATGGACAGACGGACAGACACCATGACGGACATTGCACAAACCAAATATACTCTTTACCTTCGGTATCGAGTATAAAAAGCAGAAATCTAAAGACGATAAGAAAATAAAATATTGGACTTCAATTTTATATTTTCCTAGTTAAAGAAGGTTTGACAGTGTCTTCATTTGTTGCGTGTGGCATCGACATTTTGTATGCAGATCTTTGGGGGTCGTCAATTGCTATTTTCTTATACGTGGCTCCAAACCTTTTGATGGAGTTTTTTTTTGGGGCTGTAAGAAGCTATCTGCTCCCCAAATTTGGTAGTTCTAGCTGTAAGAGCTTGCAAAATATGTGGATATATCGGATTTTAGTTATCGTACGTATCAAAATGCCAGCCCCCCCAGTTATTGTAGAACCCCAATCTTGAATCGTTATCTGTCCCAGCCATATTTAAAGATATGTGCAAATTTTGAAATCTCTAGGTTGAAGAGTGTGGAAAAAAGTTTAGTTCTTACAGACGGACAGACGGACGGACATTGCACAAACCCAATATACTCTTTACCTTCGGTATCAGAGTATAATGAGCAATATTCAAATGATTGCATTGAGTAAAAAGTTTCCAAATTTAATATTTGTATTATTGGTCGCAAGGGAACACGACTGCAATGATTAGGCAGCTGAAAAATCCCACTTATTTTTTACCATGAGCGCTAATGAATTTCTCTGGGCAAAACTTATGCATATATTATATAAATTGAAAGATAATCAAATAAGTTAACACATCGCCCGTGAGCTCGAACAGTCATAGAATTTTTCTACTCGATACCGGAAGCAAAGAGTATATTTGTTCTTAATGTTTCTCATGATGTCTGTCCATCAGTATGTTCGTAACTTTCTTCCACAACCTTCAAACTTGAAATTTAAATCTTTGCAAATGTCTAAATGTATGGCATAGTAAATTAAAGTATCAAGATTGGAGTTATACGATAACTGGGATGCTGCCATATCGATAAACCCGATAACTGAAAAACTGGATGCCACCCCCACCCATACCACCCTATTACAATATATTACTAACTTCGAGCTGGAGTCACCAAATTTCAAAGGAGGATAGCATTTAACATCTTACACATATCTGCAGCAAAGCTTTGATTTCACGCCCCCATTCTACCCTTATCACCCTATCCCCATATTTTACTAACTTTGAGGAGCTAAAGTCACCAAAACCGGTAGGAGGATAGCAATTGACATCATACACAGATTTGAATAAAAACTTTGGATGCGACGCCTCCCATATTATATATATATATATATATTTTATATTATTATTATATATTGAATAATTAACATAGAGAATTTTATGTACTCCTTGCAGACGAAGAAGTTACTTCTAAAGAGTTTGGTATATTGTTTATTTATTTTTTGACCTCTTCAAAGTTTTTCTTCACCACCACCAAATTAAAAGTTGTTTCGATAACCGATCTGGTTGATCACAAAATTATTGAGGCGTTTTTATAGATCTAGTGCATTATATCAATGTGTTTATAAACAATAAAATGATGATTTAACAATTTTTTTAAAATATTTTCCATAGAATGGAAAATTAGTGACAACTCTGTATTGCTTAGCATTCATGCATGTTTTCACTGCATTCCAACCATGAATGCAGTCTTAACAGCATTCGATAAAAAAATAACTTAACAAATTCTTGCGTAAGCATCGTTTGGGCCGATACTAGGCGTACCATATGTTCAAACTTTGCGTGCCGCGAGTCTTTAAGAAAGAATTCAACGTTTGGTTGGGCCTTATCAAAGTTATTGCATTAAATAATAAAAAAACAAACATACAATTTTAAATTGAATTATGCAGAAAATTTGACTTAATAAATTATATCATATTTCAAGTTATTGCCTTTATTATTTATATCAGAGATGCTTACCAGTGTTGCAGTAAAAAGCAAAAATTAGCCAAATGACAACAAACACAGTTAAAACAAGTAGAAACGTTGCAGTCGGACGCAACCGACTGCGGTATACTCGATACCAGTAATTAAACCGATTAAAAGAGGCCTGGTTGCAATGGGGTGCGGATACGGCAAGGGTGTATGCTGCCTCAAAGATTGTCTAGTGCAGATGGGGATCCCAAAAAGTTCTCTTCCTTCCAAATTTGGTGACTCTAGCTCAAAGTTTGTTAAAGGTGGGGAAAGGGGGGCTGGAGCGCTATGGGGGTGTAACACAAAATTTTTGCTGCAGATCTGTGTATGATATCAATTGCTATCCTCTTACCAAATTTGGTGACTCTAGCTCAAAAATAGTAATATATGGTGGAACGGGGCTGGGCGAGGTAGAAGGGCGTGGCATCCAAATTGTTGCTATCCTCATACCAAATTTGGTGACTCTAGCTCAAAGTTAGTAGAATATTGTGGAAAGGTGGCTGAGGGCGGTATGGGTGGGCGGTGGCATGCAAATTTTTTGGGTTTTTCATCACCAATCCTGGCACCAAATTTGGTGGCTCTAGCTCAAAAACTATGGAAGATATAGACATTTCTGATTTCAAATTGAAGGGTGGCTGATGAATGGGGGGGGTCGTGGCTCCAAAACTTTGATACACTTTTTTGGGGCTCGTCAACAGTTATCTTTCTACCAAATCTGGTGACTCTAGCTCAAACACTATGGAAGATACACTCAATACCGTTTTTAGCGAAGCGGTGGGGCGGTTTGGTGCAGTTTGGGGCGGCTAGGGTAGTATGGATGGGCAAGGCATCCAAAGCTTTATGAATTTGTTTGGGAGTCGTCGTCAGCAATGTTAGCAAAAAGTTTGGCTCTAGATCTAAAACTGTGGAAGATATAGGCATTTATACCTTAAAAGTGCGGTGGGGACGGGGGTCGGAATGGGTGAGCGTGTCTCCAAAATTTTTGATGCAAAATTTTGCGGGTTGTTAGTAACTATCTTCTCCTCAATTTTGGTAGTTCTAGCTTAAAGGGCGTGCGAAATTTGCCAGCACCCTAGTTTTCGTAGAACCGCAATCTTGACACTTTAATTTACTATGCCATAGATAAAGACATTTGCATAGTTTCAAGTCTCTAGCTTGAAGGGTATGGAAAAAAGTTGCGTTCATACAGACGGTCGGACAGACGGACGGACACCATGACGGACATTGCACAAACCCAATATACTTTTTACCTTCGTTATCGAGTATAATAAAACATCTATGTGTTTTGAAATTTGGCAGTAATAGTAGTAAGTGTCGTTGGGTGTGTTGAGTAGCTGGTGTGGCGGAGGATCAGTCGGGAGGGACCTTTAAAATTTTCTCGTGGTCTGGCTGGTTTCCAAAAGGGGAAGGGCATGATTGCTAGAAAAAAACATTTGTGAGTATACCCCTCGTGGAACAAGTATTTTTTTATACAACACTATAACTCTTTCCGTTCGTGATTTACAGATTGTATTGATACAAATTACATCTTAAAATATATCTAATTAGATCAACACATGACAACAAATAAAATTTTGATTACATGTGTAAATTTGAAATTGTTTCAAGAAACACCAAATTTATAGAATATTTAAAGCGATTGAAGCTCATGACTGTGCACACACATATACATTTTGATTTTGATTAGGATATTTCCTTGCCACTTGTTTGTACTTGATTTTGAAATAATATTCTGTATTAAATTATTATTTATATTCTTTTCTAGAGTTGAATATGAACTGTTGAGGAGCGCTTTGGCCAAAGATCAGAAAATTCCTTATAATCCTCAAAAAGTGCGAAGGGCTAAAAATAAGAGAGCAAAAAAAAAGAAAAAGCTGGTGGACCCCACAGGCGATAGAACTCTTAGTTCATTATATCATGAACTTAAAGATGCGACCGTGATTGAGGAAGTTTCTCATAAGGACTTTGATGAATTCATAGCGGACTTTAATTTTTTGGCGGATGATACAAGAGATGAAGACAATTTAACGTATATATAATAATATATTAGCTAAACGCAAACTATATATAAACTCTGTTAAGCACAAAATATTATATGGGAGAACTGACAGTGAATTTCGAATTTAAGCTTAGGCAAAAAAGGTTTTCATTTGAGTGTAAAAAGTAGCTTACCTACGTTCTAAATAATAGTACATACTTAGTTTTTCCTTCCGTTTTTATACTCGATACCGAAGTTGAAGGTAGAATTGCTCAAAAAACTGTGTTATGGAGCCATGCGGCGTATATAGTAGAGCTTTAAAATTTGCTTATATTAAAATTACTAACAATGAAACTTAGTTTATATAGTATAAATCATTAATTTTTGTGATTTATTTATTTAAATTACTTTTTCCTTAGCACTGTTGGTCCAGCAAAAGGAGACATCAAAATGGTAATCCAAGAAAGTATGCTAGGAATGAGTGAGTTCGATATAGCGAAACCAAAATCAATTTTACTTATTGGGCCACTTAACAGTGGCAAAAAATTGCTGTGCAACATAATTGCTTCTGAATTGGGCATGTACTTATCTTAATTGAAAAAAAAACTTTTAAATAAATATTTTTTACAGACGCAGTTTTCATAAATATTAGCCCTGAAAAAATTTATAAGTATGCTGACAACTTAAACTTGTTTTTACATATCGTTATGAGAGTCGCAAAGGCATTTCAACCAACTATATTATACATTGAAGAAGCTCATAGCGTATTTTATAAAAAGGTTCCACCTGAAAAAAAACACATTAACCCAACACTTCTTGGTTCACAAATCGTAAAAAAAATTTTAAAACCAATTAAGAAGACTGACAAAATTGTTCTTCTGGGCACAAGTAACATGCCGTGGGCTGCAAAACCAGCGCTCAAAAAAGCTTTTCAAAAAGTCATACTTATTGCTAAATGCGATTATGGTACTAGCTTCCTGCTTTGGTTAGAACTGATGACAGAAAATGCACCTGATGATTTGGAAAACTATGCATACTCTGCACTTGCGAAAATTTTACAATCGTATAACTCCGGTGACGTTACTAACAACATAGCTGGCACATTAAATGTCGAAAGAAGAATGCACCTTAAATCCGATCCTTTAAACCCAAGAGAATTTCTGGAATATTTTTTGACCGAAACGGAGCCGCCGATGTTTCCACCAGAAACAAAGGTATGTTTTCATATGCAAAGCACAGAACAACAATAAATTCAGGCCTGTTTTACACGTATACTACGTTTTATTAATAACCAGTTAAAGAAAATAAATATGACAATGCTTTGCTTAATACAGTCAAATAAACAGTTAACTATTGATGTTCAAAACAAATAGTGCAATTCCAGTTACACGCGAGTCGAAAGTTTGGACTTTTATCTTTCTGCTGTTAAGACAGCTTAGCATTCAACTATTTTAGCGATGGCATAAATTTTGAGACATCATATATTATTAGTCCGCATTGATTGTTGGTCGACGAATATCAAACTATTGCTTAGGCTAAGCTTTTTTGAACAATTTTTGTTGCTAATAGCTTTTATTTCAGTCATCAATTTACAAAGTATGGCGACAACGAAGGAAATGCGTGAGAAATAATAGGTATAGGTCACGACTGAACAGCGCGCGTACCGTAATGCACAAACTTTACTGACCGTAACGACAAGTGTTGAAAAATTCACATATTGTGGCGGTAGGTCGATTTCTTTCTCTTAAAAAATCGGAAAATCAACTGTGTTTCGTTGTTTGTTAAAACTTTGAAATAATAAACAAATTATAAAGATGGAATCAGAAATGGTAAATGTACTGGCAATAACTTGCGCAACCAACACCAGATCCAAAACAACTCTATAAGACTTTGCAAATTCTCCTAACAGACCTAAGCCCTGACAGTAGGAGAGTCCTTGAGTTGAATTAAAATACATATGTTATTTAAATTGTATCTTGTTCTGAAATTATTTATTCCTTCTTGAGCAGCATTGACTGCCAAACCAATAATTGTGGCATTGGAGCCTGTATTTGGTCCATTTTGTAAATTTTTCAGAAAAATGTATAAACCTTCTTGTTTAGATGCCTTTTCGCTACCGTAAATAGGTGCAGACGGCTATTTACGGCAGCAGTAACATTTTAACATTTTCATTGTTCAACACTACAGTACGACCCGTAACTAACAGAACTGCATATTGGGTTATGTTATTACTGTACGGCCGGTGTACGGTACGGTACGGGCGCTGTTCAGTCGTCTGCGTACGTGCCTTTATTAGGTACGAAATATCGTTGAGCTTTAACAAACCCAACGGCTTACAGTATATCAACAAATACTGCAGCCGAATGTGCAGCTCAAAAATAGAAAAATATGGTGGAAGGGGGGCTGGGGATATGGGTGGGGACATGGGTGGGGTGGTATCCAAACTTTTGCTGCAGATCTGTGTATGATGTCAAACGCTATCGTCCTACCAAATTTGGTGACTCTAGCTGATGGGAACTGATATATAGCGGAACGGTGGCTGGGGGCTATATGTGTGAAGATGGTATCCAAATTTTTTGGATTTCTTCATCACCTATCTTGGCACTATTATTGGTGGCTCTAGCTCAAAATTCCGGGAAAAATGGGTGGACATGGCTCCAATTTTTTTTTACCTGCGGTATAGAGTATAAAAAAGTCGCCCGACCATGCAAAAAAGCAGATGAAGATGCTTGATATATTTTGCAGAAGTTTAAGCAGAATGTTCTAATAGAAGGGGAAAAAACGATTTGAAAACGCCGATTATGGCAACTATATTGCCAAAGTTTATTCGAGTTTTCGAAAGATATTGCAACTTACACTTAACTTGAAAAGCTCAAATCTCAATATAGGAGAAAACCTTTTGTTAAATATTAAAAAAAAAAAAAAACAAGTAAGAAGGCTCTTGTCGGAAGAGCCCGACCTGAAAACACCCTGAACCCAGTTGCAAAAAATTGTTTACTCCTTGCGCCCTATGCTTTAAATAATGATAAATGTAAACATATATAAAAACTAACTAAGCTTTACGATATCTCCGGTGTTTCTTAACCGATTTTCGAAATTTTGACACAAGTTCTATCGTTACCTTTCATTTCAACCCCGATTTTTACATTTTCCAAATTTGATATATTTTTGTAATCGATTCCATGTGTATATCAGAAACCAGAATAGTTATCGATAATATGGTTGTGAATTGTTTTTTTTATGCTATAGGAGAACTTATATTCACAACCTGAAGTCTCTAGCACTTGTCTCTGAGATCTTCGCGTTCATTCAGACGGACAGACTGACAGACAGACGCACATGGCCATATCGACTCGACTGTTGATGCTGATCAAGAATATATATACTTTATGGGGTCGGAGATGATTCCTTCTACCTTTTACATACTTTTGCACAAAACCTTTATACTCTTTTTAGCCATTTTATGGGTTCAGGGTACAAAAACTATGTGCTAACTTGTCTAAAATTGTCTAAGAAACGATTCCAGAGATACAAGTTCAATGAAAAGAAGGTTCGTTGGATTTTATTCACTGCTTTGTTTAGTTTGTAACGAAACGCCTCCAAAACTTAAAATACGCTAGGGGAAGAGTTAATTTGTTTAAATAATAGCTGACAATAAAATATTTTTTTAATATTTTTTCTCAATTGAATAACTTGTCTGAATACTGATGCCACTGTTAATATAAAACAAGTAGAAACGTTGCAGTCGGATGCAACCGACTACGGTTTACTCTATACCAGTAATAAAGCCGATAAAAAGTGACCTGGTTGCAATGGAATGCTGATACGACAGTAGCGTACGCTGTCTCAAAGATTGTCCGATGCAGATGGGGATGCCAAAAAGCTATCTTAATTCCAAATTTGGTGATTCTAGCGGAATGGGTTGGTGTGAGACAGACACCATGACGGACATTGCACAATTCAATATAGGCATTACTTTTAGTATCGAGTATAAAAAAAATAACAGTTATGTTATCCATTAGTAAATATTTAAAAAGTTTAATTATGATACTTCACCTTTTAGCCAAAATTAACAAACAATAACACAACAATCAAGGTGCAAACAAAATGTGTGTATTTCAACACAGCCCATCAATTTTCAATGGTGTGCGTAATTTTATACTCGATACCGAAGGTAAAGAGTTAGGGTGTTCATTTTGTGTTGCAACAGTGTAAATTTGCAACACTGCTGTCGTGAACACTCAATTTAACGAAAAACTATTTGAGCTCTGCACGAACAGCTGTTCTCTATCGTTTTGAGAAATTTAATTTGCTGATGCAAAAAAAAAAATTTCAAAATGGCTTTTAAAAGCATAAAAGATTCACTTTTAGAATGGATAGCATCCCAGGCAATTCAGGAAATTGAAGCAATTGAAGTTTTATAGGTCGAAAAGCGTTATGTGGTAATTCAAGTATATGAGCAAAAAATTTTTGAATCTGATGAGTCGGACATAAAGTCAAAAACAACATCATCCTTAACACTCGGTGTGTCCAAAGCCGAGGACGACTCTTCCTTCACAGGTGCCAGTGATTCGCGGACAAAACCAACCCTCATTTACTTTTAGCAGCCGCTCACAACGAACAGCTGTTTGTTTTCATTAATCACCTAAAGTACAAAATTTCACCAAAAAATACCAGAAAACTGCTTGTATTGTGCAACACTTTTTCACTTTTGTATCAGTTTTTAGCACTAAATTCGTTTCGAACTTGCAACGATTTCTTAGTCATAGGCAGGCAAGTTGCAAAAAGTGCAAAACGGTTGCAGTACAAATTGTTGTTGGGATGGTTTGCACTGTTGGACTTTCGATCTTTTGCAACACAAAGTGAACATCCGAATTGTTTTCGTGCAAAGTTCTTCATGCTGTCCATCAGCCTGGTCGTCGGTATGAAGGCAATTTTTTTCGTAGATTTGCATTGATCCATGTCTGTATCAGGCAAAGTGTCAGTAAAAGGACACTATGCATATTGCGGAACAGGGAAATCGTTAAAAATTCGATTCCTTGAGGTGAAACCCACGTTTTTTTGCGATTGCTAAAGTCTAGTTATCAAATTTGGTAGAAAGATAGCATCGAGCAATGATTTTATAGAGGAATCGCTGCTTACAGGGTTTTTTCAATACACATCAGCTGATTATAAGCGCCAGAAAACCCTCAGAGCAGTTAGGCTGTCGAGCCGTATATGCGGTCTGGCATTCTTGCTCAGAGTTATTTTTGTTTGTGCTTAGATGCATATCAACATGTTTATATAATTATTTAAACGACTTTATGATTATTATACTCGATACGGAAGGTAAAGAGTATATTGGGTTTGTGCAATGTCCGTCATGGTGTCTGTCCGTCCGTCCGTCTGTGTGTCCGTATGTGCGCAACTTTTTTCCACACCCTTCAAGCTAGAGACTTGAAAATTTGCAAATGTCTATATCTATCCGTGTAAGATAAAGTGTTAAGATTGGGGTTCTACGATAGCTAGGGGCTGGCAAATCGATAAATTCGATAACTCAATATCGATAAAGCCAGCTATTTCACACGCCCATACAGCTAGAACTACCAAATTTGAAGGAAAGAGAGCTACCAACAACCTCAAAAAAACTGCATCAAAAATTTTGGAGCCACGCCCATCCGATCCACCCCCAGCCCCCGCAGTTTTAAACCTCAAATGCCTATATCTTCTACAGTTTTTGAGCTAGAGCTACCAAATTTGGTGCCAAGAAAGGTGTTGACGACACCAAACCACCCCAACGCTTCTCTTAAATTGGTAATGCGTGTATCTTCTATAGTGTTTGAGCTAGAGTCATCAAATATGGTAGTAAGATAACTGTTAACGATCCCCAAAAAACTTCATAAAATTTTTGGAGCCACGCTCCCCCTTTCCCTAGCCCTCTGCATTTTAAAATCATAAACGCCCATATTTTGCACATCTTTTGAGCTAGAGCCATCAAATTTGGTGCCAAGATTGGTGATGAAGAGACCCATCAAATTTTGATGGCACCCTCCACCCCTACCGACCCTAGCCACATTCCACTGTATTCTACTAACTTTGAGCTAGAGTTACCAAATTTGGTAGGAGGATAGCAATTGACATCATTTATAGATCTGCAGCAAATTTTAGGACGCCACGCCCCCCATACCAGCTCCCAGCCCCCTTTCCACCACATTCTACTATTTTTAAAATTGATTCACCAAATTTGGTATGAGGATAGCAACTGACATCCCACAAAGATCTGCAGCAAATATTTTGGTGTTACGCCCTCATAGCGCCCCAGCCCCCCTCTCCACACCTGTAATAAACTTTGAGCTGGAGTCACCAAATTTGGAAGGAAGATAGCTTTTTGGCATCCCCATCTGCACCAGACAATCTTTGAGGCAGCGTACACCCCTGCCGTATCCGCACCCCATTGCAATCAGGTCTCTTTTTATCGGTTTAATTACTGGTATCGAGTATACCGCAGTCGGTTGCGTCCGACTGCAACGTTTTTACTTGTGTTTTTATTAAGAAACACTATTGAAATGACTAAATTTGCCAAAGCAATAAATAATTTCTATAAATAACTTTATCTTGGATATTTTAACCGAATCATATCAAAACAATCCATGTAAGATAATGTATTTCTTACAAGAAACGACAACAGTTTGTCACAACCCAGAAATATATGAATGCATGTCTTAATGCCTACACACGGCAATACAAGAAAATACTATAAGGAACAATCTTATTTGCTACATAAACAATGTAAAGAAGTTATCTAAGGCTGGGGTAAAGTCTGTCCAGTCAGAGTCATTTTACAATAAAATTTATAAAATACTGAGACTCAGAGGGCATCTCAACAATCCCTATTAGGTAAAACTAAACACATCGAGAAAACGCTCGAGATGTGCCCAGACTAGGAAGGCGGTAAGACACCACAAGATTTCTCCAAAACGCGCAGAGAACGCTCGGAACACGGCCTGCTGAACCCTGTGGTGCCCAAGCGATGCCGGATAGCCACAAAACTTACAGAGAAGCGCTCGGAATACGTTTTATGGCCGTACGTCACGCCCTCGACCCCCCCTAGAACTAAAAAGAGTGGCAAAGGCACGGGCAAGACTCACCAAAACGCACAGAGAACTCTCGGAATGTGCTTTGTTAACCCTTGCGGGTGCCCGGCCAATGCCGGGCAGCTACGAACGCGTGCAGAAAACCCTCGGAACACGCAGTCGAACTGTACAGCACGCCTAGGCTGCCCTAGCGAAATACTATAAAACGTAACAAAAATGTTTTTAGGGCACGGGCAAGATTTATCAAAATGCACAGAGAACCTCGGAATGCGTTTTGTTAACCCTTGTGAGTGTCCGGGCAATTTTGGACAGCTACGAGCGCGTGCAGAGAACACTCGGAACACGCGGTCGACTGTACAGCATGCCTTTGCTAAGGAAAGGTAAAGAATCCACTTGTGCGCGCACCCAAATCACAAATGCACTCGGTTTTCGTTTTCTATTTCCTCTTACTTTTAATACCTTTAATGGCGCCTACTCTTGCTGCCTACCACACCGCAAAAAGATTTACGAGAAAAATCACACTCCCTCCCATTTAAAACCCCGCAGACCCTAGGTCAGCTTACCCCTGTGCCATGCTTTGGAGCGGCCGTTGTTCGTCCTTGTTGTTGTTGTTCATTTTAGCCGGTTATTGTTGCTGTGCCATGTATTTCTAAGTTTCCTGGCTTTGCATTTAGCGTTGACACCGTGTCGTGGTGAAACTTTTAAAACTCAAATTATGTGTCTGGTAAGTATTTCTTTTACATCCTCGGCGCTCCCGCGTGAAATATTTGCGTAATTTATTTTTCTTCTGCCTCGAGTTGACACTCCTGCGCTGATTTGCTTACCGATCGCGACTGCCCGCCTTGATTTTTTTTTTGGGCGCGTACCAATTTTTCGGCTGCTTAAGCCTCTGCCGTGGCCTCTGTCGCTGGGCCTCTGTCGTGGCCTCTGCTGGTGATCATTCTGCCGGGGCCTCGGCCGTCGCCGATGACTGTTGGCTGCTTAAACATCTGCCGTGGCCTCAGTTGTGGCCTCTGCCGCTGGACCTCTGTCGTGACCTCTGTCGCTGGGCCTTCTGCCGTGGTCTCTGTCGTCGCCGCTCTCGCTCTGATGCCTGCATTTCTGCCAGCGTCTAGTCTGGTCCCTTTTAGTTGCTGCAGGGCTTTGCTTTACTGCTTGTTTCTTGCGCGCGAGAGCGCACATGATCCCGTTATAAACGACGGTCACCTCGCGCGATCGGTTGACGCTATATCGCATGTTATATTGCCACATCCTCTTGAGGTTTCGAACCCCCAGTCGCGCGTCTGGGTCGCTGACATACTCCTGTATCTGTTCATCTGTTTCGGTAGCTGTCGGGGTTCGGGTCCGACCCGCTACCCTTCTGTGGCTTTGGCCCACTCCTCGTTCGTGGCCCTCTCTTCCCCCGGGCTGGTATCTACCAAGACCTCACCGACGGTCGGGTGCTCCTCCAGCACATGCATCAGCCAGTCGGCGACCACCCCTCGAGCGGCGGGGTGGTGTCTGGGCTGGCTCCGTCCCCTTGGTCTCCTACCGGCTGTGGGTCGCTGCAAGACTCGACGGCCGCCTCCGTTATGTCGAAATAATTGCTGGATCGCAATACGCCCTGATCCTCCACCAGCCATGACCCGTATGCGGGTGGTGGGCTGCTTGGGTATGGAGGGGGATACCCTTGTTCGCCGTATCGCAATGCCAACCGATACGCTGTTGAACTCGCCATGCTGTTGGCGGATTCCGTAGGTGCGAGGGTTACCGGGCGACTTAGAGGGCTGGGTATTTCCCCGTCTTCTGTCCAATCCTCGGTTTGCTCAGGCGAGCGTGGGGTCGTGCTGCGGTCGTCGTCCTTTTGGCTATTAAGGACCTTTAAGTCCCAATTAAGGGGGGCCTGGACACCTTCAGTCCAGAAGCGGCCTTCGTTGTCCCAGTTTGGCGTAGTGCCGGTTCCTGTGAGTGCTGACCCCAGGGACGCCCTACAAATACGACTCTTGCTCTCAGGGGCCGTGACTCCAGTTCGTCTTCCGATGATGTCGTACTAGATTAGAAAATAAAACTATGTTGTGTGTTTTCTTAACTACGTATGCTACCCAACTGACTTAGCCTTGCGGTGTGGTGACTAAAATTTCTTACTTTTACTATTATAATATATAATTTTTGCGTTTTCCCCCTCCTGGGGCGGGGACTTTATATTGGCTCACCAATACAAGTGGCCCCCGTGACTTTGCTGTGGTTGGTCATCCTTTGCTTGTGTCGTTGTCTCTAGTGTCGTTGTCACTGGTATCTTTGTCGTCTGTGTTGACACAAAATCGGCAGAGTATCTTGTCCCTAAACGACTTTTCCAATTGGGCGGTGGTAGCTTTCCGTAAGGGCACTAGCTCTACCCATTTGGAGAATAAGTCGAAAAAGACCAGGAGGCTGGTATTGCCATATTTGGACCTCGAGAGGGGCCCCATGAAATTCGCGCAGAGTATGTCGATCGGACCCTGGTCTTGTGTTGTGTGCATATGCCCAGCCGGCTTGGTTTGGCTCACCTTGAACTTCTGACACTGGGTGCATCTCCTGATGTACCTTGCCACATCCCGGATAATTCCTGGCCAATAGTATCGGTGTTGTATCCTGGTCGCCGTCTTCCGAATTCCCAAATGTCCTGCAGTCGGATGGTCATGGCACTCTTCCAAGACCCGTTGTCGTTAGTCGCTGGCTACGCAAAGTTTCCAAGTCACCTGTTCTTCCTCGGTAGGCAGTAGGCCCGTTTGCCGGTAGACTTGCCAGTTTTCGCATATGTATTCGGTGAACCTCCCGGGTTCTTTGTCCATCCGTCTGCTAAGTTGTAGTAGCAATGGACACTTGGTGGCTTCTTCTTGCGTGCAATGCAAGGGTTGTCTGGAAAGGGCATCCGCAACTACGTTGTATCGGCCGCGTCTGTATGTTATGTCAAACTGGTACTGCTGCAGTTAGGTTGTCGATCGAATCGAGCCATTTCAAAGCGAGGTGGGCCGTGATGACTTTGATGTGGTAGCCCTCCAGATAACAGCGTAACTGGCTTATCGCCCAGACAATCGCTAAGCATTCCTTCTCCTTAGCTGAGTAGTTCTCTTCGGCTCGGAGGAGCCGTCGACTTGCGTAGGCGATTACCCGTTCTGTTCCCTGCAAGTTTTGCGTCAGCACTGCTCCGAGTCCATAGTCGCTGGCATCCGTTTGAAGCGTAAACTTTTCCGTAAACTCAGGGCATGCCAAGACCGTTGCTTTTGTGAGTATGTCCATTAATTCCTCGAACGCTGCTTGTTGTTCCGCGCCCCAAATCCACTTCTTGTCCTTTCGCAGGAGACTCGTCATTGGCTGCACGATGGTGGCGAAGTTTGGGACAAAACGGTCCCAAGTTGCCATTCCTATGCAGCGTCGCAACTCTTTGGTTGTGGTGGGCGGTACCAAGCGTTGCACTGCTGCGATTTTGTCCGGATCCGTATGTATGCCGGTCTCGCTTATCATGTGTTCTAAGTACACAAGCCTTCGTTGGAAGAAGCTGCACTTCTTCTGGTTCAACTTCAGGTTCGCCTTTAACAGTCGTCTGAATACCTCGCGTAAGTGTTCCACTTGTTCCTCCAGCGTAGCTCCGATGACAATAATGTCATCCAAGTAAGCTAAGGCGTATGGGTCCATTTCCGGGCCGATGACACTGTCCAATGCGCGTTGAAATGTAGCTGGGGCTGAGTGTAGCCCGAACGGCATAACCTTCCACTGGTGGAGCCTCTTCCTGGAACTGTGAACGTGGTGTATTCTCTGCTTTCCTTGGCCACCAGGATTTGCCAGTACCCGCTCTTAAGGTCCAACGTGGATATGTACTTGGCCTTGTGTAGCCGTTTCAGTATGTGGTTGATGCGTGGTAATGGGTACGCGTCAGGACAGTGTCAACTGTCGGAAGTCCACGCATATACGCATCTCGCCTGTTTTCTTGCGCACCAGCACGATGGGTGCGTTGTGCGGGCTCTTAGAATGTTCGATCTGGCCGTTTTCCAGTAGCTCATTAACCTGGTCGTTGATTATCTTCTGCATTGCTGGGTTCTTGGGGAAGTACCATTGTTTAACCGGTTTATCGTCCTTCATGGTGATGGAATGTCGTGCGATGTTTGACACTCCCGTCAGCTTCTCAAACTTGCTTAGCTCCCTTTCCAAGAAAGCACAGACCCAGGTGGGTAATTCGGAGTCCGTTGCGTTCGCCTGTGTTGGTGGCCCTTCGCCTTCAGTGTCTGTTGTGACTGCTGCCAGGCTGATGGGAAGCTCTGGTTGGTGGTTTTCCTGTTCCTCCAAAATGTTCGGTAGCGTTCGGGGTCGTTTCCGAAACGGGTTCGCTCTCCGGGCCTTGCAAGCATCTGCCATGGTCATAGTCTTGATTGCCGCCGCAAAAGCACTGAACGCTTCCCAGTTTGCGCCGTTGACCAGCATCACTGGCACGAGGCTGTCCACCTCGATCCTGCAGCCAAAAGCCCTCTCCAGATTTTCCCGAAGCCCGGAGAATCGTCCGCAGTGCAACAAGACGTGCTCGGCATCCTCGACACACCTGTCTCCACAAAAAGTGCGAAACGGGGCACCCTCATGCCCAAATCGGTGCAGGTATTGGCGAAAGCACCCATGACCACTTAATAGTTGGGTGATGTAGAAATTCAGCTCACCGTGCCGCCTGTTTTGCCACGATGAAATGCACGGAATGAGGCGATATGTCCAGCGCCCTTTGCTAGACGCTTCCCATTGCCTCTTCCAGTTCTCCAAGGTACGTGTTTTGGCCGCAGTGCGCACGGACTGCTTTTGGGGAGCTGAAAGTTCCCTTCCATGCGTTTCCTTGTAGATCTCAGCGATTTCCCTGGCCAACTGGGCCATGGGTGCCACGCCAGCCAAAAAAACAGACATGCGTCATCCGAGATGGTTCTGAACCCACTAAAAACCCTGATCGCTCCAAGACGGTGGGTAGCTCTCAGTCCGCGGGTGTAACTATCGAAGCGGCAACCTGGTTGCCATATCGGTGCTGCATACAGCATCGTCGCTCTTATGACGCTGGATAAAAGGAGTTTCTTGAGTTGTTTTGGCCCTCGCGTGTTTGGCATGATTCGCGATATTACCCGATTTGTCATGGCGGTCTCGTGCTAGCGTACTCAAGGTGCTCCTTGAAGCATAGCCTGGTATCCAGCATCACACCTAGGTATTTTATTGCCCTCTTTGACCTGACTGAGATGTTAGCTACGTTGATGGAGGCTGTCTCCGCTGCTTTTCGGCTGCTGATTAAAACTGCCTTTGTCTTTTGGGGTGCTATCTGAAGCCCTACTGAAGACAGCCACTGTATGACATTTGCAATGGCTAGGTTGCAATTACCCTCCATGACCTTTAGCTACTTGGCAACAACCACTATTGCCACATCGTCAGCAAAGCCCACAAAGTGAACACCGTCGGGCATTGATAGGCGAAAAACGGCGTCATACATGACGTTCCACAGTAGTGGCCCCAATACCGACCCTTGTGGAACGCCTCCAGATACTGCGTACTCCTAAATCCCCTCGCTGGTATCATACCTTAGGATACGATCCTTGAAGTAGCTTCTCGTAAGGTTCAGAATGTAATCCGGAACGCTTAGTGCCTTGAGGACCTTCAGAATGCAGCCCTATTTAGCCGTGTTGAAGGCATTTTTGACATCCAGCGTTGTCACCAGGCGGTACTTCTTGGCGCCGCCTTTCCATCTACACCCTGCTAACCCTCCCGAAGATAAATCGACTACCTTGCCGATCGCATCAAGCGTTGATCTCGCTTTGCGGAAGCCATATTGTTCCGGTGAGACTCGACCAGCAGCAGCAATGGCGCTATCAAGCCGGTTACAAATAAGATACTCCAGGAGCTTATTGACAGTATCGATCAGGCATATCGGACGATATGCCTCTGAGTCTTCGAGCTGTTTGCCAGGCTTTGGTAAGAGGACCAGGCGCTGAATTTTCCACCGGTCTGGAAAAACTCCACTTCGTAGGCAGCTGTCGAACATACATGAAAAAATTTCAGGGCGGAGCGCGATTGCTAGTTTTAGTGCTTGGTTTGGAATCCCGTCTGGACCGGGAGACTTGCTCGGCTTCAACCTCGATGCAGCGTGGCGAATCTCATCAAGTGTGATCGGATCAGCTACGGAGGGCGTGCTTGACAAAGGCAGGAGCTCGTCCAAATCCTCCGGCATACTTGGAAAGAGATGCCTAACAATCTCTTGCAGTGATACCGGATCCATGGGGTAGCCACGGGAAGTGGAGTTGAACCGTTTTACTACCAACTTATAGGCGTAACCCCACGGGTCGTTTTCCGCTGTGTCGCAGTGGTCCAGGAAGCATCTGCGCTTGCTGTCTTTAATAAGATTCTGGAGTCGTCTCCTGCTGCAATGGAGTTGTACTTGCGTTCCAGGAACACCAGGGATCCGCGTGAGCGCTGGTAGCGGCGTCTAGCATAATTGCATTTGCTCCTGGCCTCGGCAATCTCCTCATTCCACCAGTATACGGGGACATGGTGCCTCTGGTACCTTCTGCTCCTGGTCATGCTAGAATCACAAGCCCGGCAGTGTCCAGGTTCACAGCAAATTCCATCTTTGCACAAAAAATCTGCGCATCTAGCGTCTCGACGCGATATCTAGGCCACTTTTGATCTGGTGCATAACGGCGATCAAGGCGTAGGCCTTGCACCCAATGGTGCACCATATAGCAGCGTGGTCACTTGCATTGAAAGAGTTATCTACGCTTCAGCAGGACGAACTGAACAGCGAAGTACTAACAAATGTAATGTCCACGACCGAACCTAGTCCCGCTCTCCTGAACGTGTGCTGCGTTTCATGGTTCAAGACCGCCACATCAAGGATAGAGAACGCCTCGAGCAACGCCCGTCCCTTAGCATTGGTTGATGAGCTGCCCCACTCCTCTGCCCACGCGTTGAAGTCACCAGCAATGACGATCGGGTGACGTCCTCTAGCGTCTGCTACCAGGGAGTCCAGAGTGAAGGCAAACTCTGGTAGTTGCAGACTGGGGGGTAGGTAGACTGCATAGAACCACAGGCCACCCACCAATGCGCGCACGTAGTATTCGTCCCGATGGAAGCTGTGGATTCCAGTCATTTCCACAGGACCATAAGGCGGATCTCCCATTTGTGGCCGAAGCGCATCTGGGGCCCTCTTACACCCGGTATGGTTCGCTAAGCACTGCAAGGTCTGCAAACCGTTCGCGCACTGTTTGCGACAGCATATCCTGAGCCGCTGCACAATGGTTTAGGTTCAGTTGGATGTACATTATTTTGCACGACTAGGTACCCTTCCGCTGTGTGGACACTTGTGACTGCCCGCCTTGTTACTTTGCCAGATCGCTCATGCAGGACGATGCCTGATGCAGCACTGGGACCTATGCACAGGGTTGGTAATAGCCGGTTGCGGGGCCTTTTGCTTGCTTCTGCTTTGAAATTCACTACCAGAGAAAAAACCCTAAATGACGCCTGATGGTTATGCAACGAAAATTAGTCGCACTCGTTGCACTAGTTGCACCTAGCCAGTGCACGAGCCACTTACAGCTGGGACACCACTTGGAGTGTTGGCGCCACCTGTGATCATTTGCAAAAAACAATTGGCACCGTTCGCTCTGTTGGCACTGCTGTACAAGGCGCCCAGCCCTGGTACACTGCACGACCAGCTGGCAAAGTGGTCTTCCTAATTACACAAATAAACACAGATAGCACACCACGGAGGTTAAGTGTGCAATATATGTAATATATGTAATAATTACATGTACTACAGCCACGCACACCAGCCAGACCAGGAAAATAAGCGCCAAGCAAGCGAGGGGGGCTCAACAATAGAATAAGCGATACGCGCTTTAAAACGTGTGTGTGTGTGTGTGTGTGTGTGTGTGTGTGTGAGTGTATGCACGAAAAGCCAAACAGAATTGCACTTCTATTTTCATGGTGGTAATGGCAGAGAAAACGAATTTCGATTGAGGAAGTAAAGTTGCTCATACGCACACACACAGAATTCATTTATTTGATGCGTATGCATTTGTACGCTTTGTTGCTCTGCTGGTGGCGGTCAAAAGCACAACAAAAATAAAATTTGAGTGGGTTTGCATTTAAACTTGATTTTTGTGACCTGCCCCAACATCTACGACATGATGTTTATACTCGAAACCAAAAGTAAAAAAACCTAATATTCTGCATTGTCAGTCATGGTATCTGTCCGTCCGTCTGTGAACGCAACTTTTTTTTGTAATTCTTTAAGCTAGAGATTTGAAACTTTCCTATCTACTTATCTATGGGGACAGATACAAAATCAGGATAGGAAAACAAACTTCTACTGAGGAGTTCGCAATCGATAATTTCGATAGCCAAAAATCGAGAAATTCACCTAATTTGCACACCATTACAGCTAGGACTACCGAATTGTATAAGGAAATAGCAACTGGCGACCCCCGAAAAACTTTATCCACAATTTTGAACTCTCGCCCTCCCATTCCGCCCCCAAACTGTATATTCTCGTAATGAGTTCATTGCATTAAAATACTTTATTTTCATAACGCATAACTAGACTAATAGTGTTATACTTTTGCTCGTCCTTGCGTGTGCATTCTTAAGATATTTATAATCTACTCTAATATGATAGTCATTATTTTTTACAGCCTAGTTATTTATACTCCTATGCTTTAATTCTAGATAATGGAGAAAATGAATAAATGGTTTGGAAGATCAAATAAATTCCAAATAATGAGACGTAAGATTATGGCCCTGAAGAACGCAAAAAAAAAGAAGTAAAACGGAGAAAATAATGCTCGTTTTTTATTTATTAATTTATTTATTTATTGTAAGCTATGATTGGCTGACATTAATTCAAAATTAATTCAAAGTAAAATATCGTAAAAATTATTAAAATAAAAGTTGAATATAAAATTATATGTAAATCTGAAAGTTAATTAAGGTAAAAATATTAATAAGTTAACGTTAAAGCTTTGGGAAATTCAACAAGAAAATTAGTGGTCCAACATTTCTTGCGATTGGATTGGAAAAAAATTATGGAGTGTTTGTACTTAAGGAAGATGTGTAAACTTATAAATGTGCAATACAAAGAACTATGTATTTAAATTTTTATATGTATATAAACGGCATCAATAGCTGTGGACTTTTCGTGGTTGAAATATCCGCTGAGTTATTCATTGTCAATTTCAAAGCACCGAATAAAAATTTAAGGAGTGGAAGTGCTTCAGTATTCGCGAATTTAATATAAAAATCTCCACCCAAGATAATAGGCATGGTCTGAAAATTGTTACCTTATTCTCGTGAACCAGCTTCCGTGTACGGCAGTAGAGTATAGCGCAAGAATTTAATTATATTAATTGCTGTTTGCTTTGGTGAAATGAGACTGCAATACAATGTATTTTAAGGCCGGATAATAATTTTAGTTCAGTACAGCAAACGTCTCCAAATGTTTCGGTACCACATGAAAGCGATAATGATAGTGTGAGTGTAATGTTCGGGAATGAATGAATTGTTCGATTATTTTCTATATTTCGAGATATCGCAACTCCGCCAGATCGTTGCCCTTTTCATTTGTACAGATTTTTTATTTAATACCACTATTCCAAGCCAAAATTGGGAATTTAATTTTATAGTTGTTCATTTAAAAATAATCCACATCGAATGGCAGAGTTTACAGAACACCGATGAGCAGTGTTTTACATACACACATCTACAACCACACGACATCTACATACACTCTTCAACAACACAACTACACACCTCTATTTTAAACCAGATAAGTAATATATTTTGCAATTACATATATTATTTATATGCGCAAGTAACTTTATTAAGTATTAAACGTAGCCCGTTTAATCTTTCCTAATAAAATTATTACTTGCACATTTTCCATTAATATTTTGTACGTTTCGTCTCCTTACATATATGTACGTACATACATATATTTAAGATAAAAAGAAAAAAAAAAGGTTCCATTTTTTGGCGGCAACAAAGTAAAACTAAAATATAATAAACCTAACAAGTGTTTCCAACTCCATTCTCTGCCACCACTTATTGTGTTATATCCATATTTAAATCCAATAATAAAATTTTTTGACAAATTTTAAATTGTGTAAATTATTTGTCTTAAAAATCATCCACCAAAAGTGCAAGACAAACATACATCCTTCTTACAACCTTCATTGTCCACCGTTCGGCGTTCGTTATCAAGCGCTCGCAGCCTTTCCGTGTCACCTGTGGCCAAATCAGAACCGTCCGCTCCTCTATCCAAGCCCAAATCAGTGAGTTTGGCAATTCCGCCGTACACACGTGTCACTAGAGCCAAGTCGCAAAAAGTTGAATCCAATATGGCCCTCAACAATTTTATTGCTGTGTCCAACAGGCTTAGCCAATTTGAGGCATGATTCGCAGGCTCGGCAGGCGCATCCCTCTTCACAATGCAAGTGCGTCGGGACCAGATCCGAGAGATCAAGAAGGGTCCGAAGGCGCCGGGTCCAGAGACGATTTCGAAGTGATGCGAGCGAAGTATGAGCATTGTTATTCAGTTTATGAACGCTGTGTCACTCAACTAAGTGAGAGTATCGACGCTGCTTCGAACAAAAACAAGCAACAATCGTTGAATCCGTCCATATCCAGGGGCTATAATCTCCCTCCAATTGACACAGAGGTCTTCGACAGAGACTATCTGCGGTGGCCGACATTCCGTGATCTGTTAACAGCAATCTACATAGATAATCCACGATTAACTCAAGTCGAGAAAGTGTTTCACCTCTACGCTAAGACTAGCGACGAATCGAAAGGTATTGTTTCGAAATCTCCACTGACTAATGATGGCTTTCAATTTGCGTGGCAGAATCTTTCAGAAAGATTCGAAAATAAGCGGCTGTTGGTCAACAGCCAGCTTAAGGTCCTTTTCAGTCTGCCGTCAGTTTCCCAAGAGTCCGGGAGTGCATTAAAAGAGCTACAAAGTACGATCCAGGGGTGTTTGACGGCTTTCAAGTTGGCTAAGGTCAGCGTTGAAAACTGGGATTGCTTACTGGTCTTTCTTTGCTCGTCCAGACTGCCGAAACTTTCCCTTTACTTATGGGAACAATCCCTCAATAATAAATTCGATATTCCGACTTGGGTTGAATTCGATAGTTTCCTTACTGAGCGTCATCGCACGCTGGAACCGATAGAAGACATAAGGCCTAATACGGGAGGTCAAGCACAAGTCAATCGCAAGGAACCAGCCAAAAAACACATCCAGTCGTTCAAAGCAAAGGTCAAGTTCTTCCAAGCAGTCTTTGACCAGCAAGTTGTGTTCAAAAGAGGACCACCCTTCCGCGCATGCCCTAAGTTTCTGCAAACGGCAGTCAACGAAAGGGCCTCCTACATTAAACAGCTCCAACTCTGTTTAAATTGCTTCGCTCGGGGGCACCAGCTTAAAGAATGCACAATTAGTTTTAATTGTTTCACATGCAAAGGTCGCCACAATACATTATTGCATCGTGGTGACCCTCCTACTCAAGTGGTTCCTAATTCATCCTTAAGCTCTGGTGCTATATATTCATATATTCCATATCCATATATTCAAAATCAAATTATACAGTCCACTTCAAATCAAAGTCCGGCAAATATCCACAACTATTTCACGTCCAACACACAAGGTGTTTTACTAGGCACTGCCATAATAAACATATGCCACCTAGGCACGTGTTATACGGCTCGTGCGTTGATTGATTCTGGCTCCGAAGCAATATTCGTTTCAGAACGAATGTTTAGAATCATCAAACTTCCATTTAAACGCGTGACAGCACAAGTTCCCGGATTAAATCAAGCTGTGGCAGCCAATCCTGAGAAGTTATGCCACCTCAACATATGATCCCCTACAAGGCCACGAGTTCGCCTTGAAACGTCGGCATTTGTACTTCCAAGTGTGGCATGGACTCTACCATCACATCCGAATCCCGAGAGTTCTTTGAGAGACCTGCCTAATATTCCATTGGCTGACCCTTCCTTCTTCAAAAGTTCGCAGATAGATGTGCTAATAGGCGCAGATATCCTTCCATCGATCTTACTTGGCGGTTCCATTCCAAACGTCTGTGGCGCGTTATTGGGTCAAGAAACCATTTTCGGTTGGATCCTTACCGGCCCAATAACTACTTGAACTACAACCTCCATCTCTGCTTTTCCACTCGCGTGACGCTCAAGACTGACGAGCGGTTGGAAAACGTCCTAACAAAGTTTTGGGAGGTGGAGGATCTTCCAGTGAAGCCGGTAAAGGAGTCTGATGCTATATGCAAGGACAACTTTATCGGAACCACAACAAGGGATGAAAGTGGCAAATATAGTGTCACTCTCCCATTCAAAAATCCTGATCACATCACCTTAAGCCATTCAAGGTCAATCGCGCTAGCTCAGTTTCTTAAGAACGAGATTCGGTTAAACAGAAGCTTTCCCTTAAAAGAGCAGTACGACTCCGTGATCCAGGAATATTTGGACATAGGTCATATGAGACAAGTCCCCCCTCCTTCTGAAACTGGGAATTTTTTTTTTCCACATCATGCTGTTTTTAAGCCTGAAAGCACTACCACAAAAGTTCGCGTAGTATTTAACGCTTCTACTCAATCCACTAACGGCAAGAGCCTGAATGATTTCCTTTATACAGGCCCAGTTCTCCAATCTGATCTTACTATTCAGATTTTGAAATGGCGCTTCTTCCGTTATGGTTTCAACGTCGATATCACGAAAATGTATCGGCAAATCTTAGTGAAACCAATTCACACGCCTTTCCAAAGGATCCTCTATCGGAACAAGGATCAAGAGCTCTGTGACTATGAGCTCAATACTGTCACGTTTGGGGTAAATTGAGCGCCGTTCCTGGCGAATTGCGTCTTACACCAACGAGCTAAAGATGTGCTAGCTCAGTTTCCGCGAGCTAGTGACATCATTTCAACTATATGTATGTCGTTGATGTATTAGCAGGAGCTCATACCAGGCAGTGCGCAATAGCCAGCATCAAGGAGCTTCAAGGAGCTATGGAATCGGCAGGCTTTCCACTGCGTAAGCGGACCTCAAATGAGAAGGAGGTCATCCGCGGTATTCCTAAGGACCACCTTTTACGTGAGGATTTCCTTGAATTCGAAGAAGCCAGCGTTACTTAAACATTTGGGATCCGATGGCAAGCCATTACAGATGATTTCTTCTTCGCGCCCTCCGAAATTCCTCCAACGGAAACGATTACCAAACGTGAAGTCCTATCAGAAATAGCTCAGCTTTTTGATCCAGCAGGATGGCTGGCACCCGTCATCGTTCGCGCAAAGATTTTCATGCCTTCTGAACTTGTTCAGCGTTGGGAAGATTTTACCGCCAACCATTCTCATCTATTAGATATTCGGGTTCCTAGGTGGGTTTCTTTTCATCCGAAAGCGACCATCCAGATTCATGGTTTCCGTGACGCCTCCCAGAAGGCGTACGGGGCAGCATTGTACGTTCGCGTGGAAATGGGCAACCAGGTTTCAGTCCACCTACTCACGTCCAAGACAAGAGTAGTTCCGGTCAAAACAGTGTCGCTGCCGAGACTCGAGCTTTGTGGGGCTGTTCTTCTGGCTGAATTATTTTCAGCCATCATTCCACAGATGCCTTTAGCAAAGTAGTAAGCTTTCTACTGGACCGATTCAACAATCGTTTTAGCCTGGCTCCGCAGATCACCCTGCTCTTGGACAACGTTCGTCGCAAACCGTGTCTCCAAGATCGGCTAGGTAACGGACTGTCAAGCCTCGACGCACGTGCGGTCTGAGGACAATCCTGCTGATTTAGCAAGCCGGGGAGTATCACCACAAGAGCTCAAAGATAGCCAACGGTCCTGACTTGCGACGTCTTCCCCAAGGACAATGGCCCGCACCATCGGACTCCAATCTTGAGACTGACCTAGAGCAGCGTCCAGTTAAGGTATACATGGCGGAACTAGCACCATCATGGGATCCTTTAGAACGTTTTTTCAATTTCTGTCGGGCCTTGAGAGTTATTGCATATATGGTCAGATTCGCTAAGCTATGACTCCAATCCTCGCTGTCGTTTCCAACACAGCAACTCCAAAATAGTGAACTTCTAGAAGCTCAAGAGCGACTCGTAATCCTTACTCAGCGAAATTCCTATCCAAAGAAATATAAGTGTCTGTGTGACAAGCGTAGCTTGCCAGCATCTAGCCACATTTCAAACTTCAATCCGTTTCTTGATCCAAAAGGGATCATGCGAGCTTCCGGCCGCATCTGCGGTGGTGATCACCACACCTTTCTCCACCTGGATGAGGACCGCTCGCCGGGCTCCCCACAAGACACTCGGTCGAGGAGCCCTTCTCCATGCTCGCTGCGTCACGAGAGGAGACACTCGCCTGTCCGAGTGCAACGACAGCCAATACCACCATCCACCCTAGAGCCGGCCATCCTGCCGACTGTGACAATCCTTGTCATAGTCGGAGAAAAGAAGTTTGAGATGCGAGCACTGGTCGACCCGTGCAGTCCGCACAGCCGCGTCGACGCCTCCTTGGCAAGGGCCCTAGGCCTTTCCGCCACGGGGCTGGCAGCTGGTCCAACCAATGAGAACTGTGCGCAGGCCAGTAATGCTGCTTGCCAGATTCGCCGGAACCGAAAATTGTGCCACCTGTGTGTTGCCGTATCCAGGACGAATGTTCTTAAATCTGCAAGCGTCGGCTGGGATGTTTGCCTGCGCTGACACTGCAGCCACTATCTCCTCTTTGGTGGCTAGCTCGTCCAGGCCACGAATGGCAAAGTGAGTTTACTCGGTAAATGAGCGAACCTCTGCACTCGTACCCAGCACCAGCTTCACCTCTTCCTTAAGCTGTTCAGTACACTCCAGGCCTATTCCATTTAGCTCCAGAAGCCAACCCCCTTTTGTTGTGCGACGTGCTTTGGAGACCTTGTCGCGGACGCCATTGAGCTTTCCATCGCTCCTGCGCGTAACTAGCGACAGAACTTTGCTGTAAGAAAGCTCGCTGGTACTTATAACCAGCGCATCGGACCTGGTCTTCACAGTCTGCTTGCCAGGCGCCTTGCCGGCTGGCTTGGTGGCCTTCTTCCTCTGGACAGTTTGCCACGTATTAAGTGAAACAGCCTCCGGAGCCGCTGGGATTGCGTTGCGTGCTCCTTTCCTCGTGGAGGGCGTCGCGTGCTGCCCTGGCTCGTGCTCTCGCCGTTTCTTTGGTGTCACGTTTACCCTCGCAACGCCGCTAACATGCTGATTTTCCTTGACAGCCGCTCTAAGGGGCAATTTGGCTGGCTGGTAATAGCCAGTTCCGGGGCCTTTTGCTTGCTTCTGCTTTGAAATTCACTACCAGAGAAAAAACCCCAAATGACGCCAGATGGTTATGCAACGAAAATTAGTCGCACTCGCACCTAGCCAGTGCACGAGCCACTTACAGCTGGGACACCACTTGGAGTGTTGGCGCCACCTGTGATCAACTGCAAAAAACAATTGGCACCGTTCGCTCTGTTGGCACTGCTGTACAAGGCGCGCAGCCCTGGTACACTGCGCGATCAGCTGGCAAAGTGGTCTTCCTAATTACACAAATAAACACAGATAGCACACCACGGAGGTTAAGTGTGCAATATATGTAATATATGTAATAATTACATGTACTACAGCCACGCACACCAGCCAGACCAGGAAAATAAGCGCCAAGCAAGCGAGGGGGGGCTCCAAAATAGAACAAGCGATACGCGCTTGAAAACGCGCTGGCATCGACGAAGAAGATAACAGGTAGGTGGCACCGACTCACTCGAAAATTTTGTTCCAACACAGTAGTGGCACTGCGAATCTACTACAAGGACGGAGCGACTAAAAAATGCGACCACACTTCAGAACACTTCCAGAACACTCATCTGTGTGTGTGTGTGTGTTTTTTTTTTTTTCTTTCCTTCGCCAGGAGAATCTTCAAAAGATATTGGAGGTCCACCAATATGCACGATTCATCGACAATCGTCGACGCCTACGTATTAAACTCACCCCCCCCCCCCACACACCGCATCCCCCGCGGGACCCACCGTAAAGTATAACTTCGCGGGGGGCGGTAGCCTGCTCAGGCTTACACCCTTTCACGTCGCTCTTTCTCGCATCGTCTCAGATTAATCTGGATGCCTATTATGAGCTGACGCATACTCTCCCAGTTGTCCTCCGACTCCGTCATGAACTTCGGCAAGTTCTCTGGCGAATTTAAGAACTACTACATATTAGGAGATAGTGGGTATAAATCGTCAGACTATATGATGACACCACTTCAAAACCCCACATCGGTAGGTGAAAATCTTTATAATGAATCACAAATTCGCACAAGAAATGTGATTGAACGTTGTTTTGAAGTGTGGAAAAGGCGATTCCCAATTTTACCAATGGGGATGCGAATTTCACATCTGACGGCAATGGATGTCATTGTTTCATGTGGTGTTTTGCATAATATCGCCATTATGCAAAACGATCCACTGCCTTCAGAGTGTGACACTCCACAGCCTTATCTAAACAGTAATTGTGAAGGGGATTTCACGCAAGCCCCATCAAATTTTAATGAAGTTGCTGGACAGGCAAGAGAGTTATTGATAACCAACTATTTCTCAACGTAAGATATTTTATTTTTATTTTAACTCATTTTTAACATAATTTTTTTATTTCAGAATTTGAAGTTACATTAATTTTTTCAAATACTATGTATTTAAATAAAATGTTCATTCTTCATATTAAATTCATATTAAACATAATTATTTGTTATTCTGTTGCTTTTTTAATTCTAATTTTAAGAGCTCATTTTGCAGCCGGATGCTTTCCATCTCTAGCTGCAACTTCTGTGTCTCAATCTGCTACTTTTGTGTCTCAAGCTGCAACTTTTGTGTTTGATTTAAATGCAGGTCTGCCGCTCGTTCGTTCTCCGCCTTGTAAAAGTCTTGTTGCAGCCTAATCAAAATACACTTATCCTCCTCCTGAGTTTTATTACGCCTCTGAACCGTTAGCTTCTCTGACTTTTTCACTTTTAGCTTCGCTGGATTCCACCAAATGGTGCTTGGCATGCGACGTCTGTCGGTAAATCACAGTCAGGCGCTGCTTCCATTCCTCCAGCTGCTTCATCCATAACTGTACAGAACTTGTAATTCAAGCAACCATCAGAGCCATTATAATCTTCGTAAAAGTTTGACATTGACATGTCTTTGTTGTCACCATCACCAACAATCACAGAATCATTGTTTGCTGCAAAAATTTAAAAAAGTTTAGAAATATATTGAAGCTTATATTGTTTAAAATAACATACCATCATCGTCAACCTCGTTTTCTAATCCCATGGCTGACACTTGGATCATGCCAGCAATTTTCTGCGATATCGGCGAGACTCCGGAATTGCTGGCGACGCCACCGCCCGTACGATAAGTCTCCCACTTTTCATCTGCATATTCTTTGCGTGCTTTTTTTTTAAATTTTCATACTTGTCTTTTAATGTTTTCCAAGAACGACTTTGTCCAGTTTGAGCACTGAAGTGACCAGACACTTTCTGCCATGCTTCGTCTTTTTGTTTTCACGAAACAGCATCACTCCTTTTGTTCTCCAAAATATTTTGGTTTGACTCCACAAGGTCAACAAGAACATGCTCTTCAGCGACCGAAAAGTTTTTTCCTCGCTGCCGTTTACGGATTTCACACTGGCTCATAAAATGCAATTTATTTTCCATTTCAAATAAAATTATATATTTCAAATGACAACAGATGAAGGTTTTGGCAGTCACAAAACAAAAAAATACCATACCAAACAGCTGATTTGCTCGTAATGGGTTGGCAGCACCATCAGAGCGATAGTATCTGAACGAATAAGGTTAACTTTGCATTGAGAAAACCAAACTGGTTTAACACGAGCATTAAAGTTATGCCGAGATTAACTAATTGACACTTTAACTGGACATGGAGAAACCGGCCCTAAATGAATTTGTGTAGTTAAACTTAATTATAGTTAATATTTCAATCAGTTATGATTTTAATATGATATTTGAAATGAAATTTGAATTCTTATGTTACTAATACTTAATCATGAATAGTTCCTGCCAGATAAGTTTGTTAAATGAAGATACATTTAACTGTTCATTGAATATTTTTTGTTTAAATTTTAATTTTGTCTCCTTTATTTTTGATATCACTTATGTATTATTTTTAATATTGATCTAATTGGGTTTTACTGGGTTTCCCCAATTCATGCAACAAATGTTGGATCATAATGCACCCAGAGAAAACTCGACTTATTACTTCGATCATTTGAAATGTAAATATAAACTATAAAATGTATGAGCATAGCACTTTTGAGGAGGTGTGTTGGAATTAGCATCACTATTCACAAAACTATATCGATAGTTGTGTTGTATATGCAAAAGAACTCTGCTCATTGATCTATTAACTCTAAATGAGTTAGTTCTAATTCTTATGAACAATTGGTTCGTTTCGATACACAGAAAAAACTGATCGAAGTGAAAAGACGTGTCGCACGAAAAATATAATATATAGGTTAGGTTAGGTTAGACCGACTGACCCTCCCAGGGGAGTGTCACACATAGACCGCTAAAGGGTCCTTAGTGGGGCCGGTGGTCGGAGATGGTTGGGACTTTCTCGGTGTGAGGTCCTACGGAGTGTGTGTACTTCGTGCAAACGCAAGAAGCCTTCTGGGTTCCTGCTTGCTGGCTTCTTCGAGCGAAGCCAGAAATGGAATTCGGAAGTGGCGTAGTCGTTGTGCTGCCAGTGCGGGGCAGCTGCAAAGGAGGTGCTCCAGCGTTTCCTTGACACCTGGATCTTTGCATTTCCTGCATTCGTCATTGTTAGTTATGCCTAGCCTTTTCGCATGTACTGCGACTAGGCAGTGGCCTGTCAGTAGACCCACTAGCCTCCGGCAGTCATGTCTTTGTAGCTTAAGCATATATTGCGCTAGTTTGTGGTTGTATGTTTTGCACATTATTTTAGAGATCTTGCAGTCAGAGGTGTTTGTCCACCTTAGATCTGCTAACTCCCGTGCTTTATTTTCCATGTAGGAGTGTAGCGTTCGCAGAGAGATTGGGACTTCCGCAGTTTCACTGTTGAGTCCCATTGCACCTTGCTTGGCTAGAGTGTCTGCTATCTCGTTGCCTTCGAAGCCCTGATGGCTAGGAATCCAGTAGATGCGCACTTTTTTGGAGGTGCTGAGTGCATCTAGTGTTTCTCTGCTCGCCAGGACATTTCGAGAGCTTATGTGGTAGGACTGCAGGGCTTTAATTGCCGCCTGACTGTCCACGAATATGTTTACTTGTTCCTGTGTTGTATTTGTTTGTAGGACTGCTTCTGCTGCTTTCCTTATTGCGAATATCTCAGCTTGGAATATGCTGCAGTGGTCCGAGAGTTTGTAAGTCAGGCTCATGGGTGGTTCGGCGCAGTACACTGCTGCTCCAACCCCGTCCCTCATTTTTGAGCCGTCTGTGTATATGTTAATGGCTGACTGCTCTGCTCCTGAGCGCCAGTCATCTTTTCCAAGGAGCGTGGGCGTGAAGTTAAAATTGTTTCTTGGGGTCATATAGTCCGTTTCGACTATGTTCGCCCGTCCAATTGTGCTATGCCCGTAGTTGTGTATCGCCATGTTGCCTATCGTGCAAAGACGTTGTGCAGTCTTTTTTGCTACTAAGCGTGCCTGTATGTCCACTAGGTTGACATTCAGTATGGTCTGTAATGCTTTAGTTGGTGTTGTCCTCAGCGCCCCTGTGATGCATGTAAGTGCATGTCGCTGGGTTTTTTCCATTCGTTTCAGGTATGTGGACTTCTCTGTGGCTTTCCACCATACCAGTATCATATAGAGCAGTATAGGACGCACGATCGAGATTAGAATCCAGTGTGTCAGTCTAGGTGATAGTCCCCAAGTGCTACCCAACATCTTTTGCGATATATAGAGTGCATTGGTGGCCTTCTTCACCCTTTCCTCCACATTGAGCTTCCAACTCAGCTTGCTGTCCATTACTATCCCTAGGTATTTGATACTTTCCTTTGGTATCAGCGTTTTATCGTTTATTTTCGGTGGAGTCCAGCGAGGTACCTTGTATCTCTTCGTGAAGAGAATGAGGTCCGTCTTGTCCGCGTTGATACTTAGACCGGCTTCCGTGGCCCATGCTAGTATCTCTTTGAGTGTGTGGTCCATGACTGAGCTTATTGTCGATGGACACCTGCCCGTGATAATTATGCTTATGTCGTCTGCATAGGCGGTTATCTTCGGGGCTTTCCGTTTGAATTTTCTAAGTAGGTCGTTGACTACCAAGTTCCACAGTAGGGGTGAGAGCACTCCTCCTTGGGGTGTGCCGCATTTTGCTTCCCTGACTGTGGTAGTGGTTCCCCATTCCGCTAGTATTCTCCTGCTGCGCAGTAGGTTCTGTACCCAGGAGTTCTCTGCTTCTGTTGGGGTCACAGCTCTTAGGCTGTGCATTATTGCTTCCGTTGACACATTGTTAAATGCGCCTGAGATGTCCAGAAATGCGCCTAGGGCGTATTCTTTTTGGTGTAGTGCTTTCTCTATGGTTGCTACCAGGGAATGTAGCGCTGTCTCCACTGACTTGCCCTTCGTGTATGCGTGTTGGTTCTGTTCTAGAGTCATCTCCGTGTTCTCTCTGATGTGGAGATCTATCAGTTTTTCTAGCGTTTTTAGAAGGAACGACGTCAGGCTTATGGGTCTGTAGTCTATAGGCAGCACGTGGCTACATTTTCCCGCTTTAGGCAGGAAAATTACCCGTGCCGTCCTCCAGGCCACCGGCACATAGCCATAACTGAGGCATCCTCTGAATATTTCTCTCAGCCATGGAGAGATCACGTGTTTGACCTTCTGCAGCATGGCCGGGAATATCCCGTCCGGACCCGGTGATTTGTAGCTCTCAAAGGAGTCTATAGCCCACATTATCCGTCGCGTAGATGTGATATCTTCAGGAATTTACACCCTTGTGGTTGAAGGTATCGTTTGTGTGTTTGTGTTGACTTGTGTGCAGTTAGGGAAATGTGCCTCCAAGAGCACATTTGCCGCATCTTCACTGCTTTCCGTCCATCTGCCATCTTCGGTTTTTAATTGGCTTTGAACTGTCTGTTGGCGAGCTAGCAGCTTCCTTAACCTTGCGGTGTCCGCTTTTTTCAATGCCTGAACAAAAGTTTTGCCATTCGTTTCTTTTAGCTACTCGCACTTTTTTCTTAAAGTCACGAAGCCTTATTCTGTATTCTATCCATACTAGCTCTTCTTCCGCTTGTTGTGCGAGTTTGAAGAGTTCTAGTACGTCTTTCCGTTGTCCTTTGAGTTCTGGAGTCCACCATGGGGGCCTGTGTCTCTTCTTCTCTTGGGTCGGTGTGCATGTTTTATGATAGGCCGCCACCAAATTTTTATTAAGTGTCTCCAAGGACTTCTCTAATTTATCTAGTGTGGCTATCTTGGGTGGTCGTGGTAGGTTTCTTTCAACCTCTATACCGAACTGCTCCCAGTCGGTGTTTCGCGGGTTTCTATACACCTTCTTCTTCACTATTCGTTCAAAGTTTACACGGAATTGAATGTACTTGTGGTCTGAGAAGGAGTGTCTACTAAGGACTCTCCAATCTTGTACCACAGTATTCGTTACCGACGCTAGGGTAATATCTAAGACGTTGGAGGAGGTGGGGCCAACATATGTTGGTTCTTCCCCCTCGTTTGCTATCTTAAGATTAGTTTGTAATATGAAATCAAGCAGTGACTCACCTCTGTCGTTGGTGTCCCCGCTTCCCCATACCGTATGATGTGCGTTGGCGTCTGCTCCGATGATGAGGGCCTGCTTTTTTGGCTCGGCCTCCATCACCATTCGGGTGAGCTCTTGAGGAGGTGCGTCGGTGTCGTGCGCCATGTAGCACGATGCCATCAGTATTGGCTCATCTCTGCCACCTTCTAGCGCTACCACTGTCAGGTCGTCAGTGCTGTAATTAGACAATAAGTAAGCATAGATACCTTTCCTCACTAGGATCACGGTCCTTGCTCTACTCACTGTTGTCGGGTAGAGTAGGTTGAAGTTTGGATGTTTTAGTCCAGAAACCTTGTTCCCTGACGCTATCCAAGGCTCCTGGACTAAGGCGACGTCGGCGTGCTCTGTCTCCATGGTTAGCAGAAGCTCCGCCGAAGCCAACTTGCTTTTATGCAGGTTGACTTGGATGATCCTCAGCTCCATTGTTGGCTGTGGCACCCTCCACGGATCGGACTTCCACCACAGTTAAGTCCGCATCCTCGTCGTCTTCCAGTTCTAGGCTTTTGGTGGCATGGGTGACCTCTGCCAGGTCGCTCTCCACTTCACCCGCCTCCAACGTGTTGGTGTTTTTGTCGTCGGGGTGGCGCTTCTTGAGTCGCAGGTAGACACTACCCACGCCCCACGCCATCTTCCCGAATCTTCCGTAAAGCAAATCGTCGGCCTCCTTGTTGATCTGGATCACCATTTGCTGACCCTTGCTATCGATGAGCGCGACGACTAAATGCCGCCTCGCTACATCGCTGGTCGTCGGCTTTGCCCGCGTCATTGGCTTTTTGCAGGGCCGCTTGCTAGCTGGCACCTCTGCTTTTGCGGTTTCAGCGGATCGCTGGCGTTTGACGGCCAAACTCTCCTCCACCTTATTGGTAAAACCGGCGTCCCTCGGCGCCATGTTTTTCCTCTTTTCAAAGTGAGACCTACCCTCTTTGATCTTTTGGTCGGCCCACTCCTGCTGGCGGATCTCATCAGTTGTGAGATCTCGCTTGCATTCTGTGAGCCGAGCCCTGATCTTAAGGGCGGCCTTGTATTGGGCTTTGGCTCTCATGCCTTCCTTTGACCTTTTGAGCCCGACCCTACTAGGGGTACTGGAGCTCGTCGGGTCTAAAAGACATGTGTCCTCAACCTCAGACGTATTTGACCCTAAATGCGATTCGCAATCCGAGTCTCCTTGGACTGCGGTATCACGCCACATCTTGGGTTTGTGTGTTGATGTGGCAGTATCTTTACAACCGTCCTGGCCTGCTCCAACCAGTACGGAGGGTGGGTTGCTGGCGACACGCAGAGAGGATTTCTCCTCGAGCCATACTTTGCTCCTCACCCTCGCAATGCCGAAGCTTTTGAGTGGTAAAGAGCTCACCTTAGCTAGGCATCGAACTTCCTCTGCACAAGCGAGTAGATTCACAGTACCTTTGTTTGTTTTGGGGCAGGACGGCATCTGTAGCATTGGTCGGCCCTTCGCCCTCGCAGTGCCGAAGCCTTTGAGTGGTTAGGAGCTCTCCTCCGCCTGGCAGCGATGCCCTTGCCTTGGCTTACCTCTTACCCTCGCAGTGCCTAGGCCTTTGAGTGGAATAGAGTTCACCTTAGCGGGGCATCGATGCCTGTTGCCTAGGCTTGCCCCCCATGCCCTCGCAGTGCCGAAGCCTTTGAGTGGTTTGAGTGGTTCGCTTTGGCCGGTCACCGCCCTGTCTCTCCGCAAGGCAAATAGCACCAAGTACTCCTCGCTTGTTCCGAGGCAGCACGATGCCCATTGCCCAGCCGGCACCCTCGTGGAGGGTTCAGCTGAGGAGTTTTGCCATATAATATATAAAAAGAATATAAAAGAAATAAATTCATTGTTTTATTTATTATACTTATATAAGTATAATAAAAGGATTGGAGCTACCGCTGGAAATATATAAAGGATATTGTTGGATGTTATAGCTGCTGCTGTTATTGTTGGGTTTGGAAGAAAGACACTAAAGCCGGTCTAAGCGTCGGTCTCACACGCACACTTGTGCAAGTAGACGTTTTAATTTATAGATGTTTATACTCAAAACCAAAAGTAAAAAAACCTAATATTCTGCATTGTCAGTCATGGTATCTGTCCGTCCGTCTGTGAACGCAACTTTTTTTTTGTAATTCTTTAAGCTAGAGATTTGAAACTTTTCTATCTACATATTTATGGGGACAGATACAAAATCAGGATAGGAAAACATACGTCTACTGAGGAGTTCGCAAACGATAAGTTCGATAGCCAAAAATCGAGAAATTCACCTAATTCGCACACCATTACAGCTAGGACTACCGAATTGTATAAGGAAATAGCAACTGGCGACCCCCGAAAAACTTTATCCACAATTTTGAACTCTCGCCCTCCTATTCCGCCCCCAGACTGTATATTCTCGTAATGAGTTCATTGCATTAAAATACTTTATTTTCATAACGCAGAACTAGACTAGTGTAATACTTTTCCTCGTCCTTGCGTGTGCATTCTTAAGATATTTATAATTTACTCTAATATGATAGTCATTATTTTTTACAACCTAGTTATTTATACTCCTATGTTTTAATATTTTTGATAATGGAGAAAATGAATAAATGGTTTGGAATATCAAATAAATTCCAAATAATGAGACGTAAGAATATGGCCCTGAAGAGCGCAAAAAAAAAGAAGTAAATCGGAGAAAATAATGCTCGTTTTTTATTTATTAATTTATTTATTTATTGTCAGTTATGATTAGCTGACATTAATTCAAAATTAATTCAAAGTAAAATATCGTAAAAATTATTAAAATAAAAGTTGAATATAAAATTATATGTAAATCTGAAAGTTAATTAAGGTAAAAATATTAATAAGTTAACGTTAAAGCTTTGGGAAATTCAACAAGAAAATTAGTGGTCCAACATTTCTTGCGATTGGATTGGAAAAAAATTATGGAGTGTTTGTACTTAAGGAAGATGTGTAAACTTATAAATGTGCAATACAAAGAACTATGTATTTAAATTTTTATATGTATATAAACGGCATCAATAGCTGTGGACTTTTCGTGGTTGAAATATCCGCTGAATTATTCATTGTCAACTTCAAAGCATCGAATAAAAATTTAAGGAGTGGTAGTGCTTCAGTATCCGCGAAATTAATATAAAAATCTCCACCCAAGATAATAAGCATGGTCTGAAAATTTTTGCCTAATTCTCGTGAACGAGCTTCCGTGTACGACAGTAGAGTATAGTGCAAGAATTTATTTTATTTTTTTTAATTTTTTATTTTTTTTTTTTTTATTTATATTTTAAATTAACTATTATACATTATTAAAAATAATAATATTCAAATTAATTATATAATACGAGCGCTAGCGTCGAGGCCTTCAGCACTAGTTTACAAAGAATCTAATTCTAAATATGGTCAATTAAGTTACATTTTTTATAAAGTCGTAAATTGTGTTTATATTTACTGTTGAGACTGCAGAAAGATATGTTGACGGGAAGGATTGCAAAAAAAGGGCTTTCCTAATACTCTCCAGTTTTGGGCAAGTATCCAAAATAAGGGTGATGGATAGGTCTTGACCACATAAATGGCAAGGGGACTTGTTGCTTGTGGTGAGTAGGTGGGCTTGAGTGGCAGTGCAGTGTCCAATTCGGAGACGGATGAAGATGCGGGTTTTTGTGCGGTGACAGTTTATAGGGTATCGAAATCTTTCCAGGTTTGGGTTAACAATTTTATATCTGTGCTGGAAGGATGCCCACTTGCTGATCATCTCGGATTGAAGGTGGGGGTAGAGAGATTTTTGTATGTCTTTTTGAACACAGGGGATAACGGTGATTGTTGGTGATTTTGATGTACTCTTAGCTACAGCATCCGCTAGTTCATTCCCTTTGATACCTTTATGACTGGGTACCCAAAACAGTTGAAGTTTTAATGGAGTCTTAAATAGAGCATCTCGTATTTGGCATATTGTTTGATCCATATTTCCAATGTTGAGTATAGCTTCCATTGCAGATAAGCTGTCACTACATATACCGTAGTTTCCGGGTCTTCCTTGTGCGTAGGTTATGGCTTTTTGGATAGCTACTGCTTCAGCTGAAAATATTGAGCAATATTCCGGGAGCCAGCCTGATGCAATTGTTCTTCCTTCCTGATCAACACAAGCAAACGCAGTATTGTGCTGTGTTTTCGTTCCATCAGTAAACAACCAGGTTCTATTTTTAAATATTGGCTTGCCGACTCTTCGGCAAAAAGTTTGCGGAAAGAATCCCCGCTGGTGTTGTCCTTGGGGAACTCCCGAAGTGAAGTGTGAATTGATGATGCCCGTAGAAGCCACGGTGCTGTTTTTGGTTTGTACATGACTGGTGGAGAACAAATGTTGTATTCTTTTGAAAGAGAGGCACATCGACGCAGTGTAGAAAGGCACTTGTATTTCTTACGTTGTTTAACCGCTTTCCCCATTTCGTTTTGCAGGAGTTTGTTTGGGGAACAGAAGAGTTTTGGGATAAGTTTAGCTGTGGCTTCTTTGGTTTTGAACTCGATGGATGGCAGGCCAGCTTCAGCCAAAATGCATTTTGTCGGTGATGTTGGGAATGCATTAATGCTTCGTCGAACTGCAGTGCGGTAGGCAGGTTTAAACAGCTTCAAATGTGACTTTGCACACCATCCAAATATTGGAAGCGCGTATTCGATTTTGGCGAGTATCAGAGCTCTAGTGACATTGATTAAAGAATTTCCATTTATAAGAGAGTGTTTGGATGTTAGGTACTTTATTACATTTAGTTATTTTTCAAGGCTGTCCCTTAAAAATAAACAGTGTTTTTTCAATGTGATTTTCTTGTCAAAATATACACCAAGTTTCCTAAGAGCCTCGACGCATTCTATGGGAAAAGTATTAAAATTTAAGATAGGATATGTACAACAGATGTGAAGGATCTTACATTTGCTAGGAGACAGGGTTGAACCAGAGCTCAGACCCCATTTGTGTATGTCGTTTAATATTTTATTGAAAATTATGTTAAGTTTTACTAGATCTTTGATTTTGCTTACAATAATGGCATCGTCGGCATACATTAAAAGTTGTATATGTTTATATTTCAAAATAATTTGATTGATTTGCTCGAATGCAATAATAAACAAAACGACCGATAACGGCGAACCTTGGGGGATGCCGTTATATAATTTTCGATAAACGGAAAGCACGTTGTTAAACCTAGCTCGAAATGAGCACTGCGTCATAAAAGTCTTCACTAAATTGAAGACTTTCTTACCCACCCGCCATGTTACAAGCTGTTGAAGAACAGTATGACCGACCACGCGATCAAATGCTTTTTCGAAATGATTTTTACTCGAAAGAGCATCCGACACGAAATGCTGCAGTTGCAGCAAGAAGTCCATCGTACTGTGCTGGGGCTTAAATCCCATTTATTTATTTATTTATTTATTTATTTATTTAATGTCGGCTATGAGCAGCTGACAAATCAAAATTAACTATAATTATAATATTAAAATAATATAGTGTTAAATAAATAATTATAATATATATAATAATTATAATAAATTTCAAAATTAAGATAAAAAATTTAAAAAGTTAACGTTAAAGTTCAGGGAAATTCCAAATAAATATAACTGGTCCAACATTTGTTGCGTGGATTGGGAAAAACCCAGAAAAACCCAATCAGACCAGTGGAAGATTAGTGATTAGTGGTTAGGATTAGATAAGGCAGAAAGGATAGATCGTTTTAGTACTGGAGTCGAGGTCTCCAGAGAGACAAGAGAATAAAGTTTGTTATAGTCAGAACATAATACACGAAATGGTTCATGAATTAAATAGTTGCTCGAGCAACGATCGAGGCTGAAGGGTAAAAAGTTACGTGTGGATCTAATGGGAACATTTAATTTTATTCGACTTAGAAGAACTGATGAGTCGATATCACCATTAAGTAGACTAGTGACAAATACTACACCATGCATAATTCTACGGTTCAACAAGGAAGGAAGATTAATTAAAAGAAGTCTACTTGAATAGGGTGGTAGGTCTATTCCAGGAACCCAGTTAAAACATCTGAGCGCAAACAGAAGAAATTTCCTCTGCACAGATTCAATTCTATCCTGGTGAAGCCCGTATTGCGGGGACCACACACAAGATCCATACTCCAGGATGGGGCGTACCAATGATGTATATAGCGTTTTAGTGGTGTAGGGATCATCAAACTCTTTTGACCACCGCTTGATGAAGCCAAGTACATTTATGGCCTTATTGACCGTCGACGATATGTGAGAATCAAATTTTAATTTGCTATCAAGAATGATGCCTAAATCTTTAATTTCAAAAACGCGGACAAGTGGTGAAGCATCAAGCACGTAGTGAGCAGTATGAGGGGAACCTCTACAAAAAGTCATGATTTTACATTTTGAACAATTTAAATTAAGTAAGTTATAACGGCACCAAGCCGACAGTGCCCCCAAGTCCGACTGTAGTAAGTTACATAGAGAATCATCATTATAGGTGAAACATAGCTTTACATCATCGGCAAACATAAAAACACGAGAGTTAGTAATAACAGCAGGAAGATCGTTAATAAATAGATTAAATAGCAATGGTCCCATGTGACTCCCCTGAGGAACACCAGAGGTAACAAAAATAGATTTGGATACAGAAGATTTAAAAACTACTTTTTGTGTTCGGCCACACAAGTACTCAGAAAGCCACGACAGGAGTTTTGCTGGAAATCCTATAATATTTAATTTTTGAAGCAGCAAAGAATGACTAACAGAATCAAATGCCTTACTAAAATTGTGTAAACGACGTCAGTTTGCATTTTGTCCTGAAACCTTTTGATAACTAGTGAGGTAAACTCAAGAAGGTTGGTGGTAGTAGATCTTCGCCTAACAAAACCGTGTTGATAAGGGTTTGACGCTTGAACTTGAAAAGGATAGGAATTATTGCAACTATATGAACTCGATGAGTATACAGATTGAAAATACTCAGCAAAGAGATCGGCCACTGCCTGATCGGAATTTGCTTTTGTATTATCAAGGTAAACCGAGGAAGGCAAGCAAGAAGATTTACGTTTAGAGTTAACAAATTTAAAAAACTGTTTCGGATCGCGGGAAAAGTTTAATCTGCAACGATTAAGATAATTGTTATAACAAATAGTGTTTACAGAAATAAAATTTGGCTTTGCAATTATATACAAGGATAAATCTAAAGTACTTCCAGATCTTTTAAATTTTTTATAGGATCTTGTTTTCACGTTTTTTAATTTTGATAGTTCCCTCGTAAACCAAGGTGGTTTATTTTCACTTAAAGGAACAGTAACGGAACTTAAAAATTTTGTTTTTGGTTATGTACCACATGAGTCTACGAGCTATAATTTTTTCGAGTGTTTTGCTCAGACATGAAAGAAGTGTGATGGGACGAAAACTGGTGACTTCTAAGGCTGGCATGTTGGTTTTGGGTATGGGCACTACAATCGCCGATTTCCAGACATGGGGATATCGACCTTTGTTAAAAATCAAATTATATATTTCTAAGAGCATAGCCTTGGCAGAAGGTGGCAAGTGCTTTAGCATCGGGTAGGATATGCAGTCGTGACCTGGTGTTTAAACTCGATACCGAAGGTAAAGAGTATATTGGGTTTGTGCAATGTCCGTCATGGTGTCTGTCCGTCCCTCCGTCTGTATGTTCGCAACTTTTTTCCACACCCTTCAAGTAAGAAACTTCAAACTGAGCAAATCACTTTATCTATGGCATAGTAAATTAAAGTGTTAAGATTGGAGTTCTACGATAACTAGGGGGCTGGCAAATCGATAAGCTCGATTACGCAAAATCGATAGATTTATTTCGCAAGCCCTTACAGCTAGAACTACCAAAATTGCGGAGAAAATAGATATTTACAATCTCCAAAAAACTGCATCAAAAATTTTGGAGCCAAGCCCACCCATGCCGCCCCCAGCCACCCGCAGCTGAACACCAAAAATGCCCATATCTTCTACAGTTTTTGAGCTAGAGCAATCAAATTTGATGCCAAGATAGGTGTTGACGATCCCCAATCATAAAAACTTTGGATGCCACGCCCATCTATACTGCCCTAGCCGCCCTCAACCGCCCCAACGCTTCGCTAAAAACAGTAGTGCGTGTATCTTCCAAAGTGTTTGAGCTAGAGTCACAAAATTTAGTAGGTAGATAACTGGTAACGACATCCAAAAAACTGCATCAAAGTTTTGGAGCCCCACCTACCCATTCCGAACCCAGCCCCCTCGCAGCTTAAAAACAGAAATGCTTATATCTTCTACAGTTTTTGAGCTAAAGCCATCAAATTTGGTGCCAAGATAGGTGATGACGATCCCCAATCAAAATCATAAAAATTGGATGCCACGCCAATCCATACTGCCCAAGCTGCCCCAAACCGCCACAATGCTTCACTAAAAACGGGAATGCGTGTATTTTCCAAAACGTTAAGGCTAGAGTCACCAAATTTGGTAGGAAGATAGCTAATAACAATCCCCAAAAAACAGCATCAAAAATTTGGAGCCACGCCCCCTCCCCCCATTCCCCAGCCCGTTGCATTTTTAAATCACGAACGCCTATATTTTCCACAGCTTTTGAGCTAGAGCCGCCAAATTTGGTGCCAAGATTAGAGGTGAAGAAACCCAAAAAATTTGGATTGCGCCTTCCACCCATACCGCCCCCAGCCCCCCTTCTACCATATTCTACAAACTTTGAGCTAGAGTCACCAAATTTGGTATGAGGATAGCTATTGACATAATAAATAGATCTGCAGCAAAAGTTTGGATGCCAGGCCCCCCCTTACCAACCCCAACCCCCTTCCTCCAAGGTTTACT
This sequence comes from Scaptomyza polygonia, assembly GCA_035044585.1. Taxonomy (NCBI): domain Eukaryota; kingdom Metazoa; phylum Arthropoda; class Insecta; order Diptera; family Drosophilidae; genus Scaptomyza; species Scaptomyza polygonia. The sequence goes on along the minus strand of JAWNNU010000809.1, from coordinate 13,392 downwards.
TATTTTGAGCTAGAGCCACCAAATTTGGTATGAGGATAGCAATTGACATCATAAATAGATCTGCAGTAAAAATTTTGATGCTACGCCTCCCCCCCCCAAACCTCCCCCAGCCCCATATCCATAATATTTTTCTAACTTTGAGCTAGAGTCACCAAATTTGTTATGAGGATAGCTATTGACATGATACACAGATCTTCAGCAAAAATTTTGATGCCACGCCCTCATACCGCCCCCAGCCCCTACCTTTAAAAAACTTTGAGCTAGAGTCACCAAATTTGGAAGGAATATAGCTTTTTGGCATCCCCATCTGCACCAGACAGTTTTTGGGGCAGCGTACATCCCTGCCGTATCCGCACATTATTGCAATCAGGTCTCTTTTAATCTGTTTTATTACTGGTATCGAGTATACCGCAGTCGGGTGCGTCCGACTGCAACGTTTCTACTTGTTAACCTTTCGCTATTTATTTTTTTTATTTTTTATTTTTATTTATTTAATGTCAGCTATGAACAGCTGACAAATCAAAATTAACTAAATTATAATATTAATATAATATAATATATAATAAGTAATTATAATATCTGAAATAAAGTTTAAAAAGTTAACGTTAAAGCTCTGGGAAATTCCAAATAAATATAACTGGTCCAACATTTGTTGCGTGGATTGGGAAAAAACCAATCAGACCAGTGGAAGACTAGTGGTTATGATTAGATAAGGCAGAAAGGATAGATCGTTTTAGTACTGGAATTGAGGTCTCCAAAGAGTTACAGAAATAAAGCCGGTTAAAGTCTGAACAAATAACATGAAATGGTTCATGAATTAAATAGTTGCTCGAGCACCGATCGAGGCTAAGTGGTGTGAAGTAACGGGTGGATCTAATTGGAACAGTTAAATTTATGTGACTCAAAAGAACTGAAGAGTCGATTTCTCCATTAAGTAGATTATTGACAAATACTACACCATGCATAATTCTACGGTTCAACAGGGAAGGAAGATTAATTAAAAGAAGTCTACTTGAATAGGGGGGTAGGTCTATTCCAGGAACCCAGTTAAAACATCTGAGCGCAAACAGAAGAAATTTCCTCTGCACAGATTCAATTCTATCCTGGTGAATCCCGTATTCCGGGGACCACACACAAGATCCATACTCCAGGATGGGACGTACTAGGGATGTATATAGCGTTTTAGTGGTGTAGGGGTCATCAAACTCTTTAGACCACCGCTTGATGAAGCCAAGAACGTTTATGGCCTTATTGACCATCGACGATATGTGAGAATCAAATTTTAATTTGCTATCAAGAATGATGCCTAAATCTTTAATTTCAAAAACGCGGACAAGTGGTGAAGCATCAAGCACGTAGTGAGCATTATGAGGGGTACCTCTACAAAAAGTCATGATTTTACATTTTGAACAATTTAAATTAAGTAAGTTATAACGGCACCAAGCTGACAGTGCTCCCAAGTCCGACTGTAGTAAGTTACTAAGAGAATCATCATTATAGGTGAAACATAGCTTTACATCATCAGCAAACATAAATACACGAGAATTAGTAACAACAGCAGGAAGATCGTTAATAAAGAGATTAAATAGCAATGGTCCTAGGTGACTCCCCTGAGGGACACCTGACGTAACAAAAATAGGTTTAGATACAGATGATTCAAAAACTACTTTTTGTGTTCGGCCACACAAGTACTCAGAAAGCCACGACAGGAGTTTTGCTGGAAATCCAATAATATTTAATTTTTGAAGCAACAAAGAATGACTAACAGAATCAAATGCCTTACTAAAATTGTGTAAACGACGTCAGTTTGCATTTTGTCCTGAAACCCTTTGATAACTAGTGAGGTAAACTCAAGAAGGTTGGTGGTAGTAGATCTTCGCCTAACAAAACCGTGTTGATAAGGGGATAAAATTGAAGTACATAAGTGCTGCAATTGGGAGCAAATAATTTTTTCAAAGACTTTCGGAATGGCAGACAACTTGGATATACCCCTATAGTTTTTAACGTTAGACTTAAAAGAATTTTTATGTAGTGGAATAATAAAATTCCTTCCATATACCAGGAAACACAGCTGAGTCAACTGACAAGTTAAATAATTTGTGTAAGGGTTTACAAAGTGAATCCGCACAATATCTAAGTATACAACCTGGCACTCCGTCAGGACCGTTCAAGAAGCTGGGTTTGATGGGGTTGAGGTCGCCTAGCAGCGTACACTCAGTTATAACTGGGACATAAATGCAGTTTGACGCTTGAACTTGAAAAGGATAGGAATTATTGCAACTATATGAACTCGATGAGTATACAGATTGAAAATACTCAGCAAAGAGATCGGCCACTGCCTGATCGGAATTTGCTTTTGTATTATCAAGGTAAACCGAGGAAGGCAAGCAAGAAGATGTACGTTTAGAGTTAACAAATTTAAAAAACTGTTTCGGATCGCGGGAAAAGTTTGATCTGCAACGATTGAGATAATTGTTATAACAAATAGTGTTTACAGAAATAAAATTTGACTTTGCAATTATATACGAGGATAAATCTAAAGTATTTCCAGATCTTTTAAATTTTTTATAGGATCTTGTTTTCAGGTGTTTTAATTGGATAGTTCCCTCGTAAACCAAGGTGGTTTATTTTCACTTAAAGGAACAATGAGGGGAACACATATATCTAAATACGAATTCAAAGTCCTGTAAAAAATGGCAATGGCAGTTTCTATATCAGTACAAGAATAAAGTTGAGACTAATTAGTATGCAGAAGAAGGTCATTCAATTTAGTAAAGTTAGTTTTACGAAAACATCTGGTCTTTAAACAATTGTTAGGTGTTGAACTAAGGTTAAAAAGTTCAAATGAAAGTTCTAAAGTTGGATGGTAGGTATCTTCGGGAAGCACTAAAGGGTGTACTCTACTAACATTACTACAATCAGAGTCAGAAACAAATATTAAATCTAGCATTTTATTACTACTGTTATGCACCCTGTTAACTTGTGATAGGCCTAACTCTAAAAGGCCATAGATAAAATCTTCAGAAGTGGCCGGTAATTGCGCCGAAGATGTGTCATTCACAGACCATAACACATGTGGCAAATTAAAATCACCAACCACTATAAGTTGATCCATATCCGTCAACAACGACGACACAAGCTGCAGGGCATTCAGATGGGATTTGTAAATGTTAATATCAGAATTGGGAGGAATATATGAACAAGTAATATACAGAGAGCCGCCGCTAAATAATATTTTAACACATATGAACTCAATATCCGGATGATCATAAGATTGAATCTGTTCAGAGGAAATACAAGAATCAACAGCAATGAGAACACCGTCCCCCTTGCGGGAGGTGCGATTTTGGGCAACTTCAAGGTCTATCTTTGTGAAATCGTGTTCAAGCTGTCTAGCTGACAAGGTTGGGTCGTTGGGAGTATATACATAGCCGAGTATAGTTTCCTTATGCCGGGTATATTCTCTGCTGAAATTGTTATCTCTGGAATATTCTGACCAATTTTTAGCGAATGCGTTTGTAATATTCAGGGGTGCTGTTAGCAAACTGTTTTGTGCCTTGATGCATTTTATTTTGAGGGCTGGGGCACCCACAAGTGTTTTTATATCGGACCAGATCTTTTTTGTTGTAGACTGGGGTGTTATGTTTGATGTAAATACACCAAAGCACTCCCTCTTGGCTGCTTTAACTGAACGCTTGAAATGTGCATTCGGTTTTTTGTAGGATACGAGATTAGCATCAGTCATTTGGCGTTTGTATATTTGCCAAAGGTGTTGTTTTTTTGTACCGTAAATTGTTAAGGTCTTTGTTCCACCAACAAATCTTTTTTTTATAAGTATGTGGCTTAGTTTGTGGTATTGCAATATTGGCTGCTGTTCTAATACATCGTGTTAGTTTATTAGTTTATTAAGTTAGACTGAGCAACTGCTTCAATTACTTTTTTACCTCTGGTAGTTGTGCAGCTGGAACCCCATGCAGAGCCCCAGGCGTTAAAATCACCCAATAGCAACAAGGGCGGGCTAATATAATTTATTGTCAAAAATAATTCGCTGCCAGAAAAAGATTGATTTGGTGGAATATAAGCATTTAATCTAGCTGAATAGCAATATGCAAAATGTTTGGGTTCGGAGTAGATTGAAGTAGGGAGTGGGGCAGGTGTCTTTTAACAAGAATTCCTACTCCTTGCTTGGCGTTTAAATTAAATGGTATATTGGTAAAGTAACCAGTATATTGTTTTGGGCAAATAATGTTTTTAGAATTATAGGGTAGGTGTGTTTCCTGGAGACATATAACATCTGGACTATTTTTATTTATTAATATTTTTAGTTCGTCGAAGCTATTTATGTATCCGTTTAAGTTTCATTGTATAACATTAAGTGTCATAAGTAGGTATTGGTAGTTTAAGTTATATGTCTTCTGGGGATGGTTTTTTCTTTTTTTGTTTTTTTTTTTGTTATTTATTTATTTTATTGAACTAACAATGACTCATCAGAGTCAAGGTTTTTGGGGGAGGGAGGCAAAGGGAATAGAGTAGTCGCCAGACGCGAGACGGACGTCGGCGAAGCTAGCAATCGCGTTCGCTGTGGTAGACGATTTTTTATTGTCTTTTGCTTTTGTTTCGTTTTCGTTTTGTCTTATCGCAGTGACACCTGCGTAGCTGCTTGGGCTGGAGATCTTGGGCAGTGAGGCTTTGTAGTAATTTCTTGCTTCGCGCATTGCGCATTTTTTTGTGGTTTTTATTTTAAGAATTTCTCTTTGTTGTTTAAACGCATTGCATTGCTTATCGGAAGCTGCGTGGCTCTCTGAGCAATTAACGCATTTGGGGGTGCAGGTACCGGAGTGAGGCGTTGCACCGCAAGTATTGCATGCTGGCTCGTTTTTACAGTATTTTTGCGTATGTCCAAGTTTTTGACAAGATTTACACCTCATAGGATTTGGAATATATTCTGATACCTTAACGGTGTGCCATGAGATTTCAATCTTGGGGGGCAAGTTGTACAATTCGAAAGTCAAAAGCATAACGCCGCTGGGCTGTGGAGCGCCATCGGTTTGCTCAGTAAACTTATAGACCGAGGTTACCTTTTGGGAGCTGAGTTCTGCAACGATCTCTGCTTCTGAGATATTTATTAGACAAGGTGCGTAGATTGTGCCTTTTATGGGATTCAGAGCTTCGTGAAGGTTGCATTCGATTTTGCATAGGCCTGGCAGATCTGTGGTTTTAATAAATGTATTAGCGTCTCTTTCTGAGTTCACAAGCATTAATAAGTTGCCGTCTTTGATTGGAAATTGATGTAAAATTCTTATTAATAAGTTTAAGTGCTTTAGTCGGCGACTGCGCAAAAATTTAATTATATTGATTGCTGTTTGATTTGGTGATATGTACACTGCAATACAATCTAATTTAAGGCCAGATAATAATTTTAGTTCAGTACAGCAAACATCTCCAATTGTTTCGGTACCACATGAAAGAGATGATGATAGTGTGAGTGTAATATTCGGGTATGAATCAAAAACCCAGAAAAACCTAATCAGACCACCGGTAGAATATTGATTAGTGGTTACGATTTGATAAAGAAAACAGGATCAGTAGTAGGGAACTGGCGGTTCAGGGACACTTTTTAATTAACCCATTAAATTGATTTTTTGACAGTTTTATTACCCCCCGCTGATTTTTTTTTTTTACCCTTTTATTACCCCCGCTGATTTTTTAACAATAGCAGCAACACGCACACCAGGATTTGTGAGAATCGGTGCTCAAAGGATCTGTTTTGGCTATTTTACTAAGAATTGTTAGAGACAATTGTGTGCCTGTTTAATATGCGTTACCTTGCACACCTGCATGCAATAAAAAACGAATTTTTATGATAGTAAGAATCAGTGAGCAAAGAATACAAGGATAGAGTCTAGTGAGTGCCTGTTTGATGTGCGTTGTTTTGCACACCCGTAAGCAAGCCATAAACAACGAATTTCATTATCGTAAGGGTCAGCAGCAAGGTCAATACATAGATTCTTAACAAGAACATTGATACTTGTAGACAAAGATTTGAAAGTGTTAGAGGGGGAAAGTGTTAGAGGGAGAAAGTGTTAAAGAGAGCAAGTGTTAGAGGGGGCAAGTGTTAGAGACGTCATGTCTGCGCCTGTTTAATGTGCGCACGAGTTATAGTGTTTTGATACATTTATTTTAAGATAACCAGTTATAGTTTTTTAATACATTTATTTTAAGATAACCTTTCAATTCGTTGTCAAGAACTAGACTGACTTCGATCGAGTATGCAAGTTTAATATATCTCTTAGAATCGACAAGCGTTGTTGATTCTAAGAATTGTTGGGCTTTGGTGCTGCGTCGGCGGTTTCGCAATAGCTGTGCTCGTCGAGAGTACATTGTGCTACATTGTATGTAGCATCATCAGCATTTATGCAGGATGTGCCTTGACGGCGAAGTCGTCAGTGGTTTAGACGTAGTGGTTTTAAGGGGGGTACCGTGACGGGTGTAGGGTAGGTAGCTCCTCCCCCCCCCCCCGGAATGGAGTGAGGGCCATAACGATGGAATGACCTGAACGGAGTTTTCCGGCAGTGGCTCAGGAATAAAGGTGATGTTTTTCCTTCCGAAGTGGAGCATTAGGAATATAAGTATTGCCATCACGAGTAGCAGTAGGTAGACTGCTGAGAGATGATTGGTTGTTAGCTTCGTCTGAGTCTACCGCGTCCACATTTCCGGTGACTTGTTTTATAATTCTTTCAATTGTGCCAGTTTGGTTTTAAGGATGTCTAAAGCTTCTTCTGAAAACTTAATGCCTTTTCAGTTATTAATTGTTATTTCAAACTGTTCTACGCTATCTTTAAAATCTTTGGTTTGAATACAATGTGAGAGAATTTTATACGAGTTGATTATTCTAGCAGTGCCTAGTTCTAACTTAGCTAGGGGGTCACCATGATTAAGTCGTTGGATGTTGAGCGATTGTCCGAAGACAAGCGGAAATCTGTAAGTATTTAAATTATTTGATAATTAGGGTTGTTGGTCTTGGTTCTTTTCTTTAGTTTTGATTTGTGTATTTTTTGTTTCTTTGTTGATGTAATTGTAGGACCGTCGTCTTTTAGAACTTTATGTTCGGAAAAACGTGGATTTAATTTATTTCTCCTGTTTTCTTTTCGGTAAACTATAGTATCTACTTCTAAATTAATGGGTTGAGTTCTATCTTTGTTAAGGTTTGTAGTTCTGTTCTGTTTGATATTAAGTATTGTGAATATATCGTCTGGTGCTAATATAGCGAGGGTTTTGTGTGGCTTCAGTATTTTTTTGAGAATTATTATTGTATTTTCTTTATTATATACTTCTTCTGAGACAATTTTTTTTATCTTTTGGGTGAACGGAGTGGAGTTTTCTATTCTTTGTGGTGATTGGACTTGGAAAATAACTTGTATATTGAATTCATTGATTGGTTTATCAGACGTGTTTATAGAGTGATTAATTTGGGATGTGTGGTCAAGATCATTAACATTAATGTCTGCTGATATGCGACTAAGCGCATCGGCCACTACATTTTGTGATCCCTTAGTATAAACTACTTCGTAATCGTACTCTAGTAGTTTGAGTTTCCAGCGAACTAGCTTGGAATTTGGCTCTTTAAAATTCATTAGCCATGTAAGGGGTCTATAATCTGTTACTAGTTTGAATTTTTGACCGAAGAAGTATAGTCTGAAGTGTTTGGTTGCCCAAACAATTGCTAACATTTCTTTTTCTACTGTAGAATAGTTTTGTTCTGTGTCAGAGAGTGTTCTACTAGCAAATGCTACTGGTCGGTCGGTACCTAGGTTTCCTTGAGAAAGTACTGCGCCAATAGCTACATTGCTAGCATCAGTAGTTAGGATGAATTGTTTTGAAAATTCAGGATATTGCAGAATTGGTTCGTTGCATAACAGTGTTTTACAAGTGTTAAATGCATTAATGTATTCTTCGATCATTATTTCTGAAGCTTTGTGTTTTAATTGTTGGGTCAGTGGTTTTGTGATTTGGGCGAAATCTTTTATGAACTTTCTATAATAGCCCAATAGGCCCAAGAATGATTTGATTTGTTTCTTTGTCTTAGGGATGGGGAAGGCTTTGATTGTTTCAAGTTTTTTGGGGTTTGGTTTGATACCCTGTTCTGAAACTACATGTCCTAAGTATTCAATTTCTTTTCTGAGGAATTCGGATTTTTCTGGTTGCAATTTGAGGTTAGCTGAATTAATTTTTTTGAAGATTGTCTTTAGATCGTTAATATGTTCTTGAAGATAAGGTGAAAATACGATAATGTCGTCTAAGTATATGAGACAACTTTTGCCATTTAAGTCGGCCAATATGTTGTCCATAACTCTTTGGAATGTTGCTGGGGCATTGGTTAGGCCAAAGGGCATTCTAACGAATTCGAAATGGCCACCTTCTGCTGAAAATGCGGTTTTTTCTATGTCTTTGGGGTCCATTTCAATTTGGTGATATCCACTAGCTAAGTCTAGTGCTGAAAAGTATTTTGCCCTTCCTATTTTATCGAGTACCTCGTTTATGTTAGGCATGGGGTATTTGTCTTTAACTGTCTTTTCGTTTAGTTTTCTGTAGTAAACTACAAATCGCCATTTCTTTTCTTTTGAAGCATCTAGTTTTTTAGAAACTAAGAATACTGGAGAACTCCATGGAGAGTGACTATGTCTAATTATGTCTTGATCCAGCATTTTGGATATTTGTTGTTGGATTTCTTTTCCTTGAATGTGGCTATATCGAAATGGACGTCTGTAAATAGGAATATCGTCTGTGGTCTTAATCTTGTGTTTTACTAGATTAGTAAATGTAAGTTTTTCAGTATTGCTGTGGAATATTCCAGGGAATTTTTGGAATAAGCCTTTTAATGCAACTTGTTCTTCTGAATTAAGGTGTTCGGTTCGTAGTTTAGTGTTAAGGTCGGTTTTTAAGATTTTATTTTTTTATTTGTTTCTGACATTGCGTTTATTTCAATATGGTCGTCTTCAATAAATGGTTCTACTTCTAGTTGAGAATCAAGACAGAATTTTTGCTAGTCTGTGAACAAGTTTGTAATTTCCATATAACTTATGTTATCATGGGCCGCCTGAAATAATCAGGTCTTTCTGATTTTGCATTGGATTGCAAAGAAAAGAGCCGTTTTCCAGCTTAACAGGTAACGGAATTATTACTTTTGTAGCTTCGTCTATAGTGAATACTTGTGTTGCGTGGTTATTTTCGGAATATAATCGTGTTCGGAATTTTGGGGTCTCTAAGGAGAAATCTTTGAAATTTACGTTAGCTTGTGATTGTTTTAAAATATCCATTCCTATAAGTCCGTCAAAGTATGAATGGAATTGGAATAACAATAAGGGAAATTCCCTTTTATCGTTAAATTGTTTAAATAGCGTGACGTTGGTTTTTGTTTGCAGCGTATGTACGTTAAGTACTGTTTTAATAGAAACGGGATCTTTTAGATTAATTCGGTCTGTTTGGCTTACTAAGTGTGGTCTGATAAAGGAAAAGGTTGAACCTGTATCGACCAAAAATTTTAAGGGATGTCCCTGTTGTAGTTCTAGAAGTATAAATGGTAGGGATGAGCCGTGATTGGCTTTATTTATGAATCCGGTTGATTTGTCGAGGCTGCATTGTAAAAATTTGCTTCTTCATCTATGTTGTGTAGTGAAGCTTGTTGGTTATCAGAATTTTCTTGAATATTGTGAAACGAAGGTTTGTTTCTTTGATTGTTATCGTACATTTGTCTGTTTTGTTCGTTAGTGTTATTTTTGTCGGGCTTGGGCATGATTGCCGGGACGGAGTGAGAATTAATGTCTTGTTTGTTATAATTTGAATTATTTCGTGAATTATTCTGTTGGTTTTTGTATTGATTGTTTCTGTTGGATCGGTTGTTATTATATAAGTTGTTACCCTTGTTTTCAATTCTCTGTCTCTGTTCTGGTTTGGGGCCGGAGTTACTACCGTCTGCACTACGTTTATTTTGTTGGAAATAAATTTGCTTTTCTTTAATGGCCCATTCGTAAGCTTCTTTGAGGTCTTTTGGTCTCATGGCTCTAATTGTTGCCCCTAGCGGGCCTCTCATGCCGCCTAAAAATATGTTTAAGCAAGTATTGGCAAAGAGTTCTTTTTTGGTTCTGATTGAAAGTGGCTCTGAGTCGTTTGATTCGGTAAGTTTGAATAGTGCGACTTTGATTTCGGTAACCTTTTCGTAAAATTCCTTTAAAGATAACTGTTTTTGTATAAGTCCGCGGAGCTCATACATAACAGGTTGGTTCGTCTCGTTTGTCTGCGCAGTGTAACATTAGAGCGTCTTTTATTTCGTCCCAGTTGAGGTTAGCTCCAGATGCATGTAAGGCATCATTCGCTTTTCCTTCTATTTTATTTCTGATTGATCTAAGTAAAAATTTTCCCCTAATAAATAGAAGAATTTCCTCAACGTTAATAATGAATTCGCTTAGGGTCTTTGGGTTACCGTCATAGTTTGGAAGAAAACGAATTGCGTCTGGAATTCTTAATGATGAAAAAATGTCCATAGGGTTGGTGGTGGTCCCAGCTAATTGATTGGGTGTGGGGGAACTAGCGTTTGAAGTCATGGATACTGATTTAGTCGGAGCTCGAACTAGATTTTGCTCTTGTTCAGTGGGTATTTCCCTAATATCTTCTAGACTAACTGCACTTATTGTTTTGCTCCTAGTTGCGGGGATAAATTTTTTAACTCTGTTGATGTTATTCATCTGGTCTATTTATACTTGTGTTCATTAATGTGTAGTTGTGTAATTGATAAGGTGTACTGTTCTTATAGATAAGTATGTGTGTGTGTTGTGTATAGTGTTTTAATTAATTTTAAAGCTTAAAAATATTTTTTAACTTGCTATCGTTGGATTATTTCTGGAACGTGAAGTGGATTTTATAATGTCTGAAAGTAAAGATGTTGTATATTTACTGTACCCAGCGTTGAGAAAAAATATTTATATATGCTTCTGTAGTTGTCCTTCAAGTAAGTGCGCACTGCATCTAAAGTGAAATGAAACATAGAATCAATATTGAGTTGTATGAGTTTTAATTTTTAAGTATTTAATCGTCAAGTTTCATCCTGCATACCGCAGTGATATCCCGTGCCAATGCGCACTGCATGTAATACACTGTTTCAGCAATTAGGATTGACGAGTATAAATAGTGCGTATGTTTGTATGTATGTATTTAAATTTATTTATCCATCTGCGCATTGCAGCTCTTTATTTTTGTGTAACTGCGCAATGCAGTTATCAGAAAACAAAACATAGTTTGGATATTTAACATTGTATGTTTTTTGTTGTTTATTTATTTCTTTGTGTTTGTGTATGTATATTCCTTATCCATTTCATTCTGCGCACTGCAGTTTCTATTTTTGTGTAACTGCGCCCTGCAGTTATCACAAAGTAAGAGATAGTTTGGATATTTGGAATCGGTAACATTGTTGTTTATTGTATTATTGTTTTAATAATTTATTTTTTTAGCGATCGATTGTTGTGTTGGTTGCCCCGGTTCGGCTTAATTCAGCGACATGTGTCAAGGTTTGACAAATATGTTCGCGTTGATCACAGCGCTGAAGGCACGACCGAAACGAACAAAACACAACAAGGTTTGATTGCTTATAGTTGGGGTTTGACTCGGTTCGACTCGACTCGCAACGCAACCTGGGTTTGAACGAACTTATTCGTTTGCGCAAGTTACGACAATCTTGTCGAATCGAACCTCGCGTTATGTTTGTTGGAATTGGCATGTATGATTGACTTGTATCGCGCCATCGAACCAAGGTCTGAACGAACTTGTTCGTTCGCGTTGGTGCGTGGTGTTTTGTTAAATCAAACATTATGTGCCTCAAACTTGGTCTGATGTATTTGTTGTATGTGTAATGCCTTTCGGCTTGATTTGTCAACAATTTTGTCACATTAAATTGATTATATTTATTTATTGTTTATCGCACTTTACTTTCCATAAATAATCTTATAATCGTATATAATTTTTTTTTTTATTTTTTTTTATTTTTGTAATCCTTTCATGCATTAAACTTATTTTATTTTAGCTCAACTTACAAAAATAACAATTTTATCATAGTAGTAGTGTGTTGAGGATCCGTAATAGTTGATAATCCTTGATGTGGAATCCGTATTAGTCCGTGGTGCGGCTGCGCCAGTTATAGTGTTTTAGTACATTTATTTTAAGATAACCAGTTATAGTGTTTTAATACATTTATTTTAAGATAACCTTTCAATTCGTTGTCAAGAACTAGACTGACTTCGATCGAGTATGCAAGTTTAATATATCTCTTAGAATCGACAAGCGTTGTTGATTCTAAGAATTGTTGGGCTTTGGTGCTGCGTCGGCGGTTTCGCAATAGCTGTGCTCGTCGAGAGTACATTGTGCTACATTGTATGTAGCATCATCAGCATTTATGCAGAATGTGCTTCGACGGCGAAGTCGTCAGTGGTGTACACGTAGTGGTTTTAAGGGGGGTACCGTGACGGGTGCAGGGTAGGTAACTCACGCACATATTAGATAGGAGTCAAGTGTGCAGGCAGATCATAAACAAGGGCAAGTAAAATCATAGAGCCGCTCGCATTGTTATGGTCAACTTCAATACCAAAAACAACATTCGTGAGGGTTATGTGAACAATGGATAAAATTTTCTTTCGCAGCAGCAGCAAGATCAATACATAGGTTCTAAACAAGAGTATTGATACTTGTATATTAAGATTAGAAAGTGTTAGAGAGGCAATTGTTAGATAGAAAGTGTTAGGGAGAGAAAGTGTTAAAAGGAAAAAGTTTTAGAAGCAAGTGTGCGCATATTTCTTAAATATCATTTATATTTGCAAATTTCTATAGTATTTGTAGCTAAGACAGAGAGTATGCGCATTGTTTAAGTGTATTAGTAAAAGGAGGGGAAGTGCGAGTGGAGACAAGTGTTAGAGTCAAGTGTGCACCTGTTTGACGTGCGTTCCCTTGCGTACCTGAATACAGGTCATAAGCCTTCACTGTTATGAACAACAACAACAACATGCACAACATCATTCGTGAGGGTTATGTGAGCAAGGGATGAGAATTTCCTTACACAACAGCAACAGCAAGATCAATTCAAAGGTTCTATACAAGACTATTGATTCTTGTAAATTAATATTAGAAAGTGTAAAAAACAAGTGGGTGCATATTTCCTAGCTTTTAATAAGGAGATAAGAGAGAGTGTGCGAATGTTTTATCTGCGTTGGTAAAAGGGGGTGGTCAGGTACCTTATCAGACTCCTTGTAATGAACACCTACAAGTAGGTAGGTCATGTACATTAGTCGGCTTCCATATAAGTAGAAAAGAGAGAGCTGGTTTGATCTACATATGCAAATTTCTAAGCTA